>JAOBYE010291652.1:0-15789 GCA_025403585.1 Parazoanthus swiftii | reverse complement strand
GGCAGTGCAGTGATCCCCCCCCCAGTTTTCCAAGGCTTGCTACGGCCCTATTACCAGGGGAGTCAACAGATGTAGATGCCTTTTTGGTTTGATCCGTTTCCATGGCAACACAACAAATATGAGAACATGAGCAAAAATTTGGTAATTTTTTCCTTTTTGCGAAAAAACTGCTCATTAGAACTGTATTTAAAAAGAACAATGTGAATGAGACCGGTGTCTTTTCATCATATGAACTTCATATGAATGCGACAAACATTTATTTTTATTTATCCCATGCCTTGAAAAATACAACCAATCAATGGCCAGGATTGCCGTTGCATATATTCTGAATAAAAGTCTTATTTATGTTTGTAAACTTGACGAATAAATTTTCATTACAAGTCATTTTCGCGTTCTATTACTAACGTTCTTGCATATTTTTAATACATTGTTTTGAATCAGATTTCCATTTGATGAGTACGGACGAACAGTTTCATTGTAGCGCGCTCACAGCCAATGGATCACTAGAACTTTATGCTTCTTAAAATTTGCTGTATTTTTCAAGATATGGGTTAAATTAGTTATGCAACGTTTTCTCGTGGGATACCGTGGAAAATGCTACTTGTCACTTGTATTTTCTTCGCATACACACTGCGGAAAATACAAGTGACGCGTGGCATATTCCACGGTATCCCACTCGAAAGCATTGCATAACTAGTATTTATCAAATTAAGGTTCACTACATATTGAGTCATATTGCCGATCTCCTCGTTCAGATTTTTTTTGCTTTCGATGACTGAACCGTAGTTTCGACTGAAACCATGAAAAAATTTGTCAATTTTCAATGACTAGATCTCGAATGTATCTTATGTTTTGGTGTTGTTTTTTAACTTCTGCGATGCCATGGAAACAATCAAAATGTTTAAGAAAACCCAAACAACAAAAGTGTAAGTTATTGTACTTCTTCTTGCTAAATTTGGGTTTCAAATTTTTTACCTTTCTGGTGTAATGTCTCTTTAAATGATAACTAGTCCGAAAAATGCCAAAACTGTGTCCAGCAACCTTAATCTTAAACGTTTATTGAGGGAGAGGGGTTCTACGGATCCCCCCAGGTTTTTCCAACCTATACGCTTCCGTTACCTGTAGTCTAATTAATAACACATGTTCTGACGTTGGTTGGATGATGTCATCGCTTATAACTTATGCGAAATTAATCAAGCAAATTGAAGTTCGAATCAAGAAATGGAAACTTTGTCATAAAATGTCTTCTATTTTCAATATTTTTGTTTTTGAATATTTTGCTGTTCGAGTCTATACATACACGTTTTCTATTAAATCAAGGAAACTTACTTAAATTTGCTAAAAATAAACCTTTCGAAAAATCCAAGATGGCGGCCATTTTGAAAACCTGGGGGGTCAAATGACCCTAACCCCCCTCCCCCTCAACGTTGGTGTTTCTCAAAATGGCCCAAACGTTTAAGGGTTAAGTTAGTTTTGACACATTTTTGGAAATTTGAAATAAGAAGTAATCTTCAAAGACTCATGATTAGCACAGTCAACACAACAGCCACAGAGATGACCGCTGCCTTACAAGCCTTCAGCACAGCTCCTCCGTCGCAATGTGCAGAAACCTTGAGGTTGCGTTCAATCACTTCTTCACCTAACGGCGCAACGAGATATTTCTCATACTCCCCTTTCAGCCAGTCTCGCTGGTTTTTCTCTCTAGGCAACTTCCAGAATGGTTGGACCGTCAACCTTATTGGTGAAGGTGCGATGTGGACTGTATCCCTCCAGCGAGTGTCGTTATCGCACACCTGAATTACGGCGTAACAACAAGAAAAAATATTTTGAAAAGCAACAGTAAATTAATTTTCTAAAAATAATTTTGCAGTATATTCCACTTCTGAAGGCAAACTATGACCGTTTAAACTTCCAGACCACTACCTTTCCGTAGAGTTAGAGTGCTCTGTACCACAGACCTTCTGCATCAAAACGCTCAGTATTTTGGGCGTATGGTGTTGCAACGATTACCAACTTTTTTGAACAACATTATGAACTTTGTTTTATATTATTAGTATTTCTTGACAGTTAGCTGCACGAGCACTTATTTTAATGCATTTTAAAATCGTTCTTACCCCTACACAACGCGAACGCTTGCAAGAGTCCTTGTATAGAGGGAGGCAGGTTATGTGGAAGGAGAACAAAGAATTCAACCGATCTGTAACCTGACTTGCATCACTTATCAGCAAAGTTAAATTTACACATTTTTAAAAATGCCAAAACAAATAGGTTTTGCTTCTAACTGTACCTGACCTGGCACTTTCAGACTTGGAAGAAGTTGGTGGGTAAGCTAAACATGTGGTTCGATCAGAGTTGATATATAGTACGGTTTTGCTTACACTTTAGGAATCCCACTAATGGTCATATGCTGTTTTGGAATTTATCAGCTTTGAGAAGCGATTTGGTTTGGGTGGCTTGGTATAAAACTGACATTTCGAGGGTAAACACTTCCGGCGTTTGCTCTGACGAAGGGATCTAAATGCTCAAAACGTCCGCTTTACAGGTAGCCTTGTCGATGGCGCAGTGGTCAAGTGGTTAGAGTGTCAGACTTGTAACCAAAAGGTGTTGTGTCCGTGAGCAAGACACTTTACTGGACTTGCTCTAATCGCCTCAGCTATATCAGCAAAAAAGAAACCAGCTTCTGCTGGGAGATAAGTGCCCCTTCTGGGGGCAGTCACAGACTCTTATCCACTTAACACTGCGGAAACCGGCGATAAGCGGCACGGGCTTCACGAACAACTTGGCTACGAGAAAAGGAAAATGCTTTTTTAGCTTTTAACGCGAAAAATGTACAATATCAAACCTAGTTGACAAGCCACATTTTATGTACTGCAACGATGCTGTTGTTGGTCACACACTATACAGTAACTCAATTATAATGAAAGAAAATGAACTCCTTACTTCAAAAGTCAATGAGTTCCCTCCCATGCATGTTGTGGATGGACCAGATACCACTTTATCTTTCACCGCTTTCGTCAAGGTCTTCACGTAAACAGATTTCATAGACATGTTGTGTACTCCCATATACATATTCTTGAGTTCTGCTTCGAAGCTTGCTTTTATGGAGGTACTCTTTTCCAACGAGCAATAATCCACACTGAAGACAGACTCCTTGCGCCCTCCCATCACAGCCTCCTTGACGTAGTGTGTACCGTAATCGTTGAAGAAATCCATGGCTTGTGCTGAGTTTCGACTACTAAGGATGGCTTTAAAATCTGTTTTGAAGTCGTCGTCCCAGTTTGTATCATTATTGAAATTGAAGGAACTGCGAAAACTACAATAATACATATGTGATAGCGTTAGAACCATTATAATGACCACAAAAACCTTTGAAAAGCTACGGCGTATCTTTGCGGGGGCCAGAATAACAAACCTGACTTCGCATTGAAAGAACGAGTCAACGCACTCTAATAAACGATAAGGTTACATACTGGTGTATTGCAGTTTAAGCAATGAGCGAGACGATCTTCTTTTCGTTTTTGTTTTACTAAAAGAGTTTGGGTTTTTTTGCAACTACTCATAAAGAAACAAAAATCGGAAGCCTTAAGGAGGCAAGCATCCTCGGACACCGCAGGGGGGACAGAGAGTGGGAAGAAGGACGTGAAAGACGATATGAGACGCAAAGGGCAAGAATAGGCACTGTGGAAGCAGTATTGTAAATGACTTGAATTATATTAATATTTGAAACTGAGAGAGACAAGAAATTACACTCCTCAGTTAGTATCATTTTCGCTTAAGTTACCCGCAGCACTGCCAGAAACGTTTAACTTCTTTCTGTTAATGACGCAAATCCGTGGCAAAATTTTACGATTTGATTTTGGCGTCTTAACTAATAACGTCATTTCTTAATGTCATATACGAAATTCTCTCTGTTAACAGGTTTTATTGTAATCAGAAGGCCATAATTATCTAAAAACGCCAGTTGACTGGGTTACACAACCGCAGGAGAAGATGCACCAAACTTTGGTTATCAGATTTTATAAAATGATAGCGACTTTAAACTTAGAATGTACCTTAGAAAGGTTCATCTTTGATTTTTTTTAACCGGTGCAGCGGTTTGATTGAGAGAGAATGCTTATTTCGGTTTTCCCACCTCTGTAAGATCTAGAGGGTCTGAATAGGGGTACCTCAATAACACTAAGCATTTGATTCTTAGGCTCTGTAACATGAAACAGTAAAATTTTAGGCATTTTAACACTAAACAGTAAAAGATCCACTGTAACAGTAAATTTTATCTAGAAAGAAACAAAAACGGCTTGACAAAAGCCATCTTTGTTGTTTTAAGTATATCAAGACGTTTTCCGGCGCCATTTTCCGACGATTCCCGATCATTTCAGAAGATTTCCAAAGACTAACGATGATCACCGGGGACTACAGAAGATGTCCGAAAGTTCTCGAAGGAATCTGAACAATATTGAAGACGTCCGAGGAGAAATCCGAATATTTTAAACTATCTTTTCGTCGTTATATTCACATATTAAAAATATGTATTTCTGACAGTGTAAAGATCTGATTTTTTTAGTGAGAGAAATTCTTGTTGTTCACTCTAATTTATATAATAACAGGATATCAGTTACATATATCGTAGAAATAGGATAGAAAAAGGATTCAATGCTCAACAAAAATGGCAGTTATATGTCATTCCTTTCTTGTCAAAAGCTTTAATATGTTCCACAATCGACATATCGAAGCTTAAAGTTCACGAATGATTTTATTAATGATTATGAAGAGCAGGGAAAATTAAACTTACAATGCTGTAAGACTAAAAAACCCTCTAAACACTAAAAAATATTTTTCCCGGAAACAGTAAACATTAAAAAATGGTCAATACAACAGCAAACACTAAAAAATATGGGCAAACAACACTAAACACTAAACCCCATTCATACCCTCCTATAAATATACTATGTAGTTCATCGATAGAAGGGCCACAACATCTTAAGTATTTCACTGTTGAGTTTTTTTACCCTCAATAAATAAATAAATAAAGTTGATTTATTTACTTATTTTGTCATGGAATTGTAATTGAAGAGTCGAATTGGGAACGTTTTTTGTTTTGAGAAAAAACTTAGTAAGTAAAAACCAATTTCAAATGAACAAATTCAAACCTGGCCGTAAAAAGCTTGTAATTCACGCCTGCGACAGCAGACGCGTAGCTGTTACCAGTGAAGAATTTGGAGTAGGATTCCACCTTGGCTGAGCCGTAGACGGCTCCTGACGCCTCCTTTTGGTCCCCGAGACCGAAGGTGTGTAATGTTCCTTTGATTTGTGCTCGGACGGACTCGTACACGTGAGAGTATGGATGGGATCCTATGTCGTTAGATGTAAGAGTAAGTCCCTTGAGCACCAGAAAGCTCTTTGTGCCTTTCTCAAAGAAATTCAGCGTTTGAAGGTAGTGTGGGTCTTTGTGCAAAGGAAATTTGACAAGTTTGAGCCAGCGAACATGCTTCATCTTAAGTTTTTTCATGTCCCAACCCTTCATTACACGATCCAGGCCCGGCGCACAACCATCAGGAGCCCACTCCACCAAATAACATTCGGTCAGCGGTTGATGCTCCAATTGGTTAATTTTTCTTGTAAAGCTGATGGATGCGATTTTCCCAACGTGAGAAGAACGCTTCACATGGAAGACAGTGAGTTCTCCATACGTGCTGTCATAGCTAGCTCCCAAATAGTTGAGGTTCTTAAACTCCGAATGCACTGTTCCAGTCTCGGTGAGGTTTTTTCCATGTCTCTCTATGTGTGTAAAGGTCTTGAAAGGAACTATGAATGGTATGTGCTTCTCCAAGCTCGTGGGTATGAAGAGGTAGGGTCTGCGGTACTTTGCTGAGGCATTCTTGGCCTTTTTAAGACATTGGGCTGCAACGTCGCCAAAACAAAAGATGGCTGGGATTTCGTACCAACCTATGAAACCAATGCAAAACAAAACCGATTCTATTTGCAAGCTAGTTCAACTACTGCATTTGTGTTACATTGGCTTGGGTATTTTTTATTCATTTTAATAAACGGTCAAGAAGGCTTACAGCAATCTGAACAGCAAAAACACCATAAATAGAGCCTTCAAAGTAACTTGAGTTAGTTAGAAACTTTAAGAGTTTTCGCGTTGTTTTCTAAAAACTGTAGGTTAGAGTATTAAAACAGGTATACGTTTTAAAAAGTAACATTCTTAACGTAACTAATGAACTGTAATTTTTTTGAAATTATCAGTCAAAGCCTGTTTTTACTTTTGACTTAAAGAAAAGGACCGTCTTGAGGGTATTGTTTGATTATTTTGGGCGTTAAATCTGTGAGGTTACAAACACCGCCCCTTGCAATACGGTTATTACCATATCGATTCAGCATTTGTAGATTATTCATGTAAGTGACGGTTTGTTATAGCTTGCAACCAACTTTCTGAGGGGCACCAGTCATAAATCAAAATAAGCATAGTTAACCGTCAGCAAAGGCGATAGACCTACCTATTTTGGCGGAACCATGTGCCTTAATTTTTTGGCATTTTTACAATAGTCTACTAAGAAGTTGGGTTTTGCGATGCTCCATACCAATAATGGTTCAATAGCGACACTCGTGCTGACAAGAACTCGGAGGTAAGTGTTTCAAGTTGGCTTTACTGCAAAACGGAACAACTAAATAAAAGCCTTCAATAGATTTAGTCACGAAATGGAACGACAGAAAAAATATACATCTAATCGGTGCAGTAAGCGCGCAGTGCGTCATGGTAGTACGAGTACTTTCGAACCGATCAAATCAGCTGGCCCAGGGGAGACGAAAACCAAACTATACTTAGCATTGTACTACAGCTTCAATACCTTTATGATATACCCGTATTTGACAAAAAATGTATTATTCTATTTGCTACTTCTTGCTTTGGAATATTTGATCCCAAGGACTGACTTCAAACAATGGAAAGAAAACTTCAAATGAAATGGTTTCCCTTGGAGCAAGCCGACGGTTAGGCTGCAAAACAGATGCCAGCGCGTTCACTGAATGAGGACCGGGATGGGAAAAGGGTGCGCGGACGGGAGCAAAAAGGACTTTTGAAGAGTGGTTGGAAGAAAGGAACTATTGCCTTTGCATACCGAAAATCTGTGCAAGAATTTTGCGTTTCTTTGGAAATGCAAATATCTCATTGGCTAGATCTTTTGCCAGGAGGTGTCAAAAGTATCGCTTCACCAGGACCATTATTTAGACTGGCGGGATAGTGCGACTGATTGAGATGCGATCGCTCGTGAAAAGTTACAGGGAATAGTACTGCAAGAAAGCAGAAGAAGGCAAATATTTCAAATCCGTTAAAGCGAACGATAGTTTTACGGTTTCTTGACTGAAAGCCATCAAATTTAAGCTTGTGAAAAACCGCGTACATCCCTGTACTATATGAATTGGAGCAAAGGAAATCAAAGCAGAGTCGTATAGCGAAATAGAAAAAAAAAGCTGAAACAGTTTTAACTTTAATGCCCACAAACAAATTAACTAACCAATATATAACTGACATACTAATAAGTTAGCCAGCTAATTAACTGGCTGAGTAACGAACTACTTGAACAGTTAATAACTGACTATAATTAAGTAATTGAATAACTAAATTGACCAATTAGCTAATTAACAATTAATTAATCAAATAACAAACTTTTTACTAAGTAATTAACCAAGTTAACCATTTACCTTTGTCCTTCCTGTACCAATTGTTAAGCTGGGTGTCGATATTGAGAACCACAGTAAAATAATCACCTTTCTCTAGGCTCACTGTAAAATATAGGAAGTATTTTAGAAATAGAAACACGGACCTAAAACATGTACTTTGCTGTGAACACGTTCAGCTCTATTCAATCCTTCACCAAATGGAGAACACAAGTAAAAAACAAGAAAAACTAGAATAAAACGTTTTCAAAAGCACGGGCTTAAACCAACCATAAAACTAGCCACTCGTTTACAGCTGTGCATCTGAATATACAGGATATAATGATACAGCCGATCTTAAAATGGTTTGAAATATATAAATGAAAGATACATTTCACACGTGACTAAAAATACATCTCACAAGTGACCACTAGTTTACTAGTTTAATAATAGCGGTTATCCGTTCCATTTCGAAGTTAATAGAAATAAACGTTGATTTTTTGTCTCAGCCTGAGGTTTCTAATTTCTTAAATTTTAGTATATATCCATATATCTATATCTGATCTATACCTATATCTATATCTTTATATATTTATATATGGAAGAGAGTACTCAGAAACTGTCAACACTGATTAAGATATGCTAAGTGCTAAGGGGCAAATTGTGGGTTTTAAAAACAATGGGGAAAACTGAGCTCACCGTGAGGTTTTGCCGGATACGGGTCTAAATTTCTCAGCATTTTCTTTAGTGTGTTGAGAACCAAAATGACGAATAATACCTTTATCAGCATCATCTTCAAAAACCTTCACTCCACTCACGCGTCCCTCGATGATGTGATAGACGGTTACATAGTAAGAACTGCTGATATTTATTTGAATTTCTGTACCGTGCGGCCCTGTATTAAAGGGAAAAAATAATGGTCGTATTAATCCCGGTCAAGATTGTGCAAACTGGGTTCGGATGATCACCGAGTACCCTAGCTCTACATTTTCATTGCGTTGAAAACGTTTGTTATTAAGTCAACTAATCTAACAGCAACGATTCACTTTAAATCGTTCATATGGATTAACGGTTTAGCGTTTCTTATTCCGTTTTATCTTGTACGATTCAACCCACATCAGACAAAACATAATCATGATATTACTTGAATTATCGGTAAAAATCTGGTTCTTGTTATTGATTTTTTAAAAGTTGATTTCTTTTTGTTTCTTCATTGTCGTTGTGAAAAGGCCTACCCACTGGCGGTTTTATATGGATTTTATCCTATCTTATGAAGATTTTATCTACATGTTAGGCTATCTACATGTCGGACAGTTCCTTTTGTTTTAACAGCATTTGACAAAACCAAGACAATACGAAATGAATGTTAAAATTTCATTAGCTGAATTTTTTTTTAACTTCTATTTTCGAAGCAGTTTCCACATTGTTTTCTTCACCATCTAAATCACTTATCTCGTACGTGTATAGAATAGGGTTGCAAATTGAAACCAAAGTGGTAAGGACAGCGGTCAGGAAGGAGGATGGTGGTGTTTTCCCGCGCTCCCAAAATATAAACATTCCTAGCGATCTTTAATTTTTTTCTGACTATAACGAACATATAAACCCGTTTATATTAAACTAAATATTCTCAAGTTCCATGTTGTCGCTTGTTTCCATAACGCGATTTTTATGTTTGATTACCATCCTGATAATCAGTCAACCAAGATAGAGAATCAATTTTTTTTATCAAAGCTAACCAAAAGCATAATTATTAAGTATAGTACCAGACTAGCTTCAAAATCTTCATTTTCTCTCCCCTAAATAAGAACTAACTACGGAAAATTGAGTATCACTATCCCATTTACTCAAGTGCAAACTTTGCACTGAAGTGTAGAATTCACTTGATGAAAAAACAAAAAAGCTCGGTAAGTCTATGTTCAAGAAGAAACTGAAAAATTGTCTGCTGGAATCTTACAAACAGATCGACTACACACTACATTGTTCATTACGTAGCTTATATTGCAAATCATCAACAACATTTCATTTACACTTAGTTCTCAGTATTGACAAATTAGTAAGTGTAGACCAACTGTAATAACCATGTAGGGACTAATCGAGACAGATGAACTTTTTTTTGAGGTTTAGCAGTGAATGCATGGTCAAAGACATATTTAGCTTACCTGGTGTACGTTATTCGAAATAAACTTTGTAATTTTGCAACTAGGACTAGTAAAAAAAAGGAACAAAGAAGAAAAATGACCAAACACTTTTAGACAGTAAAAGAAAAACTAATTGGCGTAATAGCAGGATGTATTTCAATTTTGACTTGAGTGAGAATTCGCTCAGAGTCTTTAAGAGTTTGGTCTAAGATTAAATCCAAAGAATCGTATATTATGATTTCCATAAATTGGGCGTATTGATAGCAACGTAAAAGATGCTTTGGAGGCAAGCTGAATGTTACAATGAAGCTTCTAAAACTAAAGTAAAGAGACTACCTTTGTTATACTGGTGCATGAATAAAATATAGTTTGGGTCAACAACATCATAAGAGCTTTAACAGATTAAGTTTTTTGAAGGAAAGAGATGTGTGAGCTTGAAAATGATAAAAATTCTAAAAATGATTGCACATAAAAGATTGAGTTTTGGCGCGTAAGCTAATTACTTTGCATAACAACAATCAAGTTTTAATTAACAACCATTGCTACGGAAGTTCTTGTTTCATAGCATGTCCGCCATCTTGGCCACCATCTTGGACTTTTCGAAAATTTTATTTTAGGGAAAGTTTCAGCAATTTTGCACTTAAACATGCAATTTTGCAACTTAAACATGCTTTACAGCCTAAAGTAGGTAAATAATAAAGAATAAAATGCAAGATAAGAAATTAGAATAAATTTTGTAATAAAAATCCCGTTTTCTGAATCGAACTTTAATTCGTATAATTGATTTCGCGTAAACTATAAATGATGACGTCATCTAACTAATGTCAAAATGTGTGTTTATGATTCGACTACAGGTACTGAAAATTTCATTATGATTGCTTTTTAGGTCAGAAAAACATGGAGGGATCAATTTGACCCCCCTGGAACGTTCAAGGGTAATGAAGGATTTATCTAACGCATCAGTTAAAAGCAATGGAACTCCTAATTTCATTTGTTGTTCTGGGTTTTGATTGTATCCGTAATGGTCGTTTTGAAACTCTCTTTAGTGGAACATGATTGTCAACTACTTTAGTTTTTTTGCCGGCACAAAATGAGTCCGAAAATCATTGGTATCCGCTTGCTTCCTTCAATTTAGAGGCTGGACTTCAACGAGTAAGTCCTCGGCATCAACGTTCGAGTAATCTTTTCTATACATGAAAGGTCTGAATCAGTTACATGAAAGCTTCAGTTGCTAATTGTCAAGAAATCAAAGAGACGAATTTTGTAAACCATTATTATCAAATTCAGATTTTCAGAAAGCGTGTTAAGGGCGCCAATGGTGTTTGTTAGTTTTTGAGTTTTTATTTCGTAATGGATCAACAATAAGCTATACTGATAAGCAAAGTACAAAATGCAATTTATCCAAATGCAAAAAATGTTTCAAGATTTTAAGTTTACCGAGCTTTCAGAAACTGTGTACTTTTTTGGAGTTCCATTTAAATCCCAGCGTGCTACGGGCGAAAAAGTGAAGAGTAGTCTAAAGCTAAGTCTGAAACGAAAAACCGCCCCATGCATATTATGCCACATAGCTGGAAGTCATATCGAACTGTCGCTCATTCAATTTAAGCAGCACAGCTTTGTACCACCATAGCTAGATCTCCATGCCTTTTATAGAAATCAAATCTGTAACATTGTTTCATAATATAGAATCATTCCTGAGTCTGCAGTGTTCTTTCTAATAGCACGGACAAGGGGGTTAAAAAATTGAACCGGAAAGTCACAAAGCTGGTTCTGGAAAATCTAGAACACAGTTAGAAAAAAGCAAATCCAGGGATAAAATGCCGGTTAACCGACCTGTGATGCACGACTGGCTTTTGGCTGGCTTTGGGTTGACGTAACTACGTATCTTTGGAGTGTTCAACAATACTTTACAAAAGGCCGGACCGTTCCGTGTTCCAATAGATGAAAAAATAAATTCAGTTTAAAGTTTGTAAAATCGAATGGAAAGCAGTAACAACTATACATAAAGTATTTAATATCAGTTCGAAAATAGTTTAACTGGAATTTCTTCCATGATCATGCATGCAGTCAAGTGTATATAGACAGCAGAATCTAATACTTTAAAAATAATTTTTCACCCGGGATACTAAAGTTGCTTACCGGTGTGTGTGAGTACCACCAGCACTACAGACAGCGCGAAGATAAAATTGAGCCAGGTGTAAACTGGTTTGGTCCACGTCATCTTTAGTTTGAACGCGAGAGTTTCGGCTTTTGTAACTTTGCAGGATTTCTCGCTATAACTTTTAATTTCTAAGAAAAAATATCTGACTTCTCGGAAAAACAAAACGCCACGTCGCCGGGCAGAGTTAATAAAGAGAATTCAAACAACGGCGTTATCTAAAATGCAGCAGGTGCAAAACTTAGGCCCCCGCAATACATTTTTATAATTTGGTATAACCAGAGCTTTGCCGCGCTCGATATATACACTTGCATTCCCATTGAAAGAAAATATTCGAAAGTGCAAAAAAAAATTTCCGTGCAAAGAAACTCAGTTTGGGAACTTTAAATTTTAAGCTTGTTCTCAATTTGCAAAAAAAATATCTTTTTAGCTGACTTTTTAAAAATTATATCGGCGGCTTAAAAAGTTTTCACCTGGTTGGCACTAAATGTTCCACTAGGCTTGCCGAAAATGTGAACTCAAAACCTGTAACAGCGCTTTTTGTTTCTATTTTTCGTTCCAAAATCCGTCGTTTATCAAAGAAAAGCGAAACATCAAGTAAAACTTTAGAATGCCTAAAACACTAGACCTTCAATCAAATTTCAGATAGCGTGTTAAGGGTGTCAAGGCATTCATTAGTTTTGGAATTTTGATTTCCTATTAGAAATTGTGTACTTTTGTGGGGTTAGGTAACATTGCTTCCACATATGGAATCACTCGTGAGTCTGTTAGCACGGACGAGTAAAGCAAAATTTAACCGAAAATGTCTGACAAAAACGGTTCTGGAAAATCTATAACAAGATACATTTACAAGTTGTTATTTTCATTTCGATCCTTTACTTCAGGGCGCCGTCCCGGTTATTCGAAAGTAAGTTAAAGGAAAACCAGTGATAAAACATCGGTTATCTGGCCTGTGACTGAGTCCACGACTGATTTGAGCTGTGATTCGGGTTGATGAAACTAGTATGTTTCTTTAGAGTGTTCAACAATACCTTACAACTCAAAGACCGGACACGCGTGTACCTAGATGAAAAAAAATATGTTAACAGTTTAACGTTTTGCCGAATCCTGGGATAAATGTTTCCGATTTTTGAACAACCGAGCCTTCAGGTTTCGGTCAAAAAATTGCTGGAATTTGTAGTGGCACAGGCGGAACGTATTCGAACCTGTTTCCGCGGATGATAACCTGGACTATCAATTCAAAAATCATTCTATTAAGTAAATCGATCGGCTATAGTAACTGAAGATGGCTAATAAAGCTGTTGTAGCTTTAAGGTGAAACGTAACTTTTAATCTAAAAAAAACTCCAACCATGGTTCCTGAAATCTAAATCATTTACGAGATTAATTTTTCAAAAAAATAAACACCTACAAAATCGAACGAAAGCAGTAACTACTATACAGAAAGTATATATCATGCATGCAGCCAAGTGTATATAGACAGCAGAATCTAATACTTTAAAAATAATTTTTCACCCGGGATACTAAAGCTGCTTACCAGTGTGTGTGAGTACCACCAGCACTACAGACAACGCGAAGATAAAATTGAGCCAGGTGTAAAATGGTTTGGTCCACGCCATCTTTATAGTTTGAACGCGAGGATTTCGGCTTTTGTAACTTACAGGATTTCTCGCTTTAATTTTTAATTTCTGAGAAAAGACTATGTATATCAAATGCTAGTACTTCAATTCTCGGAATAACAAGACACCACCTTGGCAGAGTTAATTAATAGAAACCAAAAAACAAAGGCGCGCGTCTCTTCAATATAACAGTGAAATGCAGCAGGTGCAAAACAAAGAAGATCAAAGACTCCGGCATACAATACATTGGTATTGTTTCGTACGTATAACTAGAAGTCTGCCCTGTTTGACTAACTGGCATGGAAGAAAACATTCGAAGGTGCAAAAACAATTTTCCGTGCAAACAAACTCAGTTTGCGAGCATAAAAATGTTAAGCTTGTTCTCAATTTCCAGAAAATATTTTTAGCTATTTTTGTTTAAAATCACATCTTAAAAAGTTTTTACCCTTTGGCACTAAATGTTGCACTGGGCTTTCGTTTCTATTTTCGCTTTTTGTTTCTATTTTTCGTTTCAGAATCCGTCGTTCAGTTCATCAAAGAAAAGTGAAACAGCAAGAAAAACTTAAGAAAGCCCAAAACACTAAATTAGGGTTTTTAAAAACAAAAAATTTAATTTGTAGACCTTTAATCATATTTTCAAATAGCGTGTTAAGTGCTCCAAAGTGTTTATTAGTTTTTAAGGTTTAGTTTCATAATGAACCATGTTTTCAGTTTTCTTAAACAACAAGCTTCCACAGAATATGAAATAAACTGAGTAAACGAAGCGATGGAGAGGTGCGAGCCTGCTTCAACACATTTGTAGGGGTTGTATCAATCTTTACCCCGTTGATTAATGCCTATCAGCTGTCAGTGATGAGTTCCTCTTAACAATAATTCTGAAGTCCGTCCAAGATATTACGTTCAGCTCCCGTTTTAAACTGTAAGGAATACACGAAGACGCTATCTAAACTGTATTATTCAGTACACTTTATGAGGTTTCTGGTTAAACCGAGCTCTTTGATTTTTAAGTTATGATAATCAGAGTTGTTATAGTTTATCTATATATTCCGTTTTCCCATTTAGCGTTTTTACTTCATAAATTTACCTGTAAACTAGTAACTAGTGTAAATTTAGCAGCTAAATATATATCAAGTCTTTAAAGTTATTATTATTGCTATTATCGACTTGCCGAACCGGGACAAAAAACCCACTTGTTTTAGCGCGAACTTTACGTTCCATACAAAGGTATTATCTTGCTCCTAAAGTCATGCACGGTTCTCTTACATGAGGAACAACAGGAAATCTGCCGTGCTCGATATACACTCGAACACTCAAGGTTTTTTAGCTGACTTTTTGGAAATTACATCTTAAAACGTTTCCACCCGATTGGTACCAAATGTTACACTGGGCTTGCCGAAAATGTGAATTCCAAACCTGTGTCGGCGGGTTTTTTTAATGCCATTCCAACGATACTGGTGATCAATTCAAAATGATGTTTCCGCGCGGCTTTAATCACTTTCTTCCTTAAAGTTTAAGCTACACAAGTTATTTTTGCACTGCAGCTGTTAGAAAGGCCAAAACTGGCGTTACAGTTTGTATATAAACGACAAAAATTGACATGGAAGTTCCAAAATTAGTGAAACGTCAACACACAGTTTGCGTTTCATCCAGTTTGAATATATTTTCGGAGTGTTGTCAAACCAAATTTTTTTTTAGTAAGTTTTAAATTCATACATTCTTTTATTTCTAAAAAACTAATGTCAAACACAGTTATACGATTTCATTTTCAAGCTGTGATTTTGATAGACCAAATTTTTAGAGAGCCACAAGATCTTGATAAACAACTTTGATGAATAACTCGACAAAAATAAAAATACTGACACAATGTTGTTTTCAAATTTCTTGATCTTCTAGGTTTCTAATTGTCTTACCTTTAATGTGCTTTTAATAAAATGTCATTTTCCATGGCCAACGTATACGAATTCAAACTCGCTAATTTGCGAAATAGACACACGATGCACCATTGTATTTACACGATACGCGATACACCATACACGACACAGAATACACCATACAAGGGCCATACACGATATACCATACACCATACACCATACACCATACACGATATACCATACACCATACACCATACACCATACACGATATACCATACACCATACACCATACACGATATACCATACACCATACACCATACACCATACACGATATACCATACACCATAC
>JAOBYE010291541.1:0-15791 GCA_025403585.1 Parazoanthus swiftii | reverse complement strand
GTGAGTCAAAAAATGAATTACCCAACCCATTTCTCTTCGGTGCCAACCCGCGGCATAAATTCTGAGCGGTCCCTTAGTATAAAGTGCACGCACTGTTTATATACCTGCTAACAGAGCAAAGCCCTTTTACTGCTAGTTGTATTCTACGAATCTAGTTTTGATAATATATATATAAAGTCATACAAACAGAAATGTCATAGTTTAAGTTGCAGTTTTCTGTTTTACTTTCGGTTAATTTATAACTCTTATTTTTATTGATTCCGTGGGGATCTATGATCCCGAGTTGAAAATTAATGAGTCGTTGTTCATTCCTTTTGTGAGTCTCATTACATCCTAGGTGTAGGTTCATTCCGCGAATTCCCTTGTGTTAATGTGAATGGCCTGGAAGGTTGAAGTTTCTAGCCACTGGTTTGGACAGTTTTCACATCTTGCAAGTGTTCGCGAAAGCGGCCACCTATTTTACGGCCAGATTCTCCAATGTAAATTTTGTTGCAGCATCGTTGATAGAACTAACTGGTTGTGAAGCTCAACAAACTTCAAAAGGAGTGTACAAAGCTGCTTTGTCTTAGGTTGAGCGAACCGTGACAGTGCACATTGCTTTGTTCAGTGTGTGAGCGCGATTATTTTTACTGGTTTTTTGTTCATATACATTTCAATACCTTTTGTGTTTTGTACACCATCAAGGCCAACGAACAGAAGAGATCGAGAACAAAAACATGTAACAAAGAAACTGGCCAAGTTTCATAACTGTTTCGCTTTATAAACTATGGTTGCAGAAGGTATAAGTGATACAATAAATGATATTCGAAAATGGTATGAACATTTAGGCCCTTTGGGATGTGTTTTGATTTGAAGAATGGACAGGTGTTGCAGCGCTTACGAAAACATTTGAAAGTTCGTGGATCCAGGTCGGAAGGGAGCGAACTTCTGACAAGTGAATTTCGCAAGTTTTTATCGCGTTTGAAAGAGACGAGTGGCGGTTAGGTCAGTTTTAAAGTTACGGGGATACACCCCATTCAAACTGTGAGCGAATATTTCAGTAGTACCCTCCTCCCTTTCTCCAGTAAACTAACTGGCAAATTTTTGCTGGAGCGCTTACAACAAATAATAATAATTATAATAGTTTAATGATGAAGCAATGCATAGCATGGTACGCCTTCGCCCACCCTTTTACAAAGCATTCAAACGTTACTCTAGAGACTAGGCTGGTGTATTTGGTAGACTGCCTGGGTGTAAACTGACGAACTCCCTATTTTTTGGTGTGGCTGCGACAGTCCATCTCCACAACATCAGCTGCAACTCTGGGTTTCTCAACAAGTTTGTTTATCCAAACAGTCGCAGTAGGTGGAGATGATATTGGCTATACCTTCACAAAACGAGCGGTAATCTTCTCAACCTTTGAGCGCTGTATTAACAGTTCAGTTCCCTTTTTTGCCCTCTCAGTTTTCTAGTAGCACATATTAAATACAATAGTAGTAGCAGCTGCTGGAACGTACGGATTGATGTATTACCATTACTTGAAACCCCATGCGTTCGCGATCATAAAGTGCACTCCGATAAAAAAGCCAAATCTAAGCTACCATTTTGACCACTATGTTTACCACATCCTCGGAATCCCAGGGGCGGTCCGTACATATATTATTTTTCTCGCGTACTTCAATGCAGACCTCGAGAAATTACTTTCCCAGTTGAATGCGTTTTTCTACCAATGAAGTGTAACAACCGTGCAAGTAATAGATTACTGCAACAGCAGAAAAATGTACGTCAAGTTCGATGACGTTTACAAACAAGCTTAACAACAATGCAAGGGTACAGACTTAAAATGAATAGTGCAAGTAAAAATGAGAAAGGTAGGTTAAAACTGCAAACTCTCCCACAAGTAAAACGCTATTCCAAGTAAGTCTGCAACATTTTCCGCTGTATGCTTTTCGCAAGTTCACAGGCGTTTGAGAAAAATACTATAATTTCTTCTTCTTTTTTTTTTTTCTTATTTCCATTCCGTCACAAAATTTCGGAGTAGCCATTAAGCAATGTTGCAGGAGTATAACGTGGCTTAACAGCAAGTTAGTCTCGTCTGATCATACAGTATGTAAAAATATGTTCTCTACCAGCCCGCTCAGCCTTTCAGTCTTTAATTTGGGGATTTTTCTTTTAAAAAAAGGTTCTTCCAAAGAATTTTGTTCGATAACGGGAAAAAAAGATTTTGAATACTTTGTCAGGGGTAAGGAACACAAAAGGCAAGTGAGAAGACATGATTTTCAATGTTGACTCGAATACAATAAGCAAACTAAGCCAGGGGAGATAAGAACAAACTATCTTAAAGATCCTACTGTACGCGACTCTCCACGGTTTTAAGACCTCCATACGTAGGAGAGAGCCGAACTCATGCTTTACTGGATGGTTGTACTAGTGACTCTTATCTATGGAACACGCAGCTATTTTAACTTGTACATAGTTTTAAAATATTAGATCTTTATAATCATAACCCAATATCATTAGATATTTTAAGTATTAGATACAGCATTTATATGCTTATGGATAATCTTTCGAAACTTATAGTTAGGTGTTCCTTATAAGTAAGATTTTTCCTCCGCTAAAATGATTTGACACGTAAATAGAGTTACTGTTGTTATTGTTATTATTATTATTGTTATTATTTTTATTGTCATTATTTTTATTAATATTATATCTGTGCAGTTCTTGAGAAAAAATAGCGACTTTACACGGGTGTCTTTCACTTATACTTTCTTGAAAGTGTAAGAACGCTACGCTAACAACCACAGAAGTTCAGAGTACTAGAACTTACTGTATTTAAACTTTAAAAAAGGAATATCTATATTTTATACTCTATAATAAAAGAATACCTGTTTATACAATTTTTCAATGCGTTGATAAAAATGAAGTATATAAATTTATAAAATTATTTAATATCCATTATTTTTGTTTTTGTTATTCCTCCCTTTGTCATGGTTGTTACTATAGTTCTATATGTGTAGAAAGCTGAAACGTTGCAGTACAACAATAAGAGATGATGTAAGATAGAAGAGGTTGCTGTGTTGATCTTGCTCGAACATTGATCGATTAGCTGCATATTTTCATTGGGAGCTTTGGCTGTTTGTGGTGAAAGGTAGTTGCCTTCCTGGGAAAGAGAAAAGCAAATTGTTATTACGCTACAATGATATCTACATTACTTGAAAGCATGTATAAAGTCGTCTTTTTTAGACTGATTTACCGTTTTGCAACCAAAAACAATCGTGTATAGATTTGCAACAGAAACAAATCGAGAAAATATACAGTTTAACTATGTCTGCAGTTACTGTTTTCCCCTAATGAAGCCCAAACCAGTGGTAGCTATATACATTCATATTTTTTTTCCAAAATTGCTTTATAATAAAATATTAGCCCGGATATGTAAGTATACCTTGCGGGACTTTAAAAAAGTGACTAATCATTTCTTGTTCTCAAAGACTACAAAACTTGTAGTACTTGTCAGTCAGTGAGTGAAAGTCTTACTTGGTCTGGCTTGGAGCACTCTGTCAAAATACTGTGGTGGGAGATATCCCTTCTCGTTTCCAGGGCAGAGAATTACATTATTTGCTGATCTGTAGAACTCGAACCCATCTGTTGAGAAACAGTACTTTATAAATTTAGATGAATCTGATCTTGGCTCCATTTATTAAGGTCATTTTCTTCTTTCCTCTTTCTATATTACATACAAACATTAACAGAAACTAAATCTATGTACATGATTCTCTGTGATGAAACAATTTCTTAGTGGGATCTGTTTATTGTTGCAACGGTAACTATGCATGTTAAAACTCAATAACCTTTTTAAAACCTAATTTCATAGTAAGAATTATGGGACAGACAACAATTTATTGACATTAGTTATAAAACCTGTGTCCAGACAAATCGTACACATTACAATAAACGGGTACTCATTAGAGACAAACACGAAGCTAGCTTATACAAGTTCAACGAAATGTGTAGTCATGTTACACAAAAACAAGGTCGAATATACAAGGAACTAGGTAGAAGGTACGACTAAGTACTGAATATATGTCTTAGAACGCGCAAAACTCTAATATGACTTTTTTTAAAATTGACAATCCAGACTAAAAAGAGCGTACACTGGGTTGCCAGCTTTTTATAGCGAGATCCAAATTATAACGTTACCTTAGAGCATTAAATTGGAAACCTTATACAGTAAAAGTCCTCCTAAATCAGTGTAAGTGTGAGCAAGCTCTGGCACTTAAATGCATTTCTTTTCATTCCTTCCACCTTTACTGTATACAGTCTTGGCAAGTAAACATACGACTTTTCAGTTCAAACAGGGCAGGGAAGTTAAGGCCAAACGCCGGACATAACAAGAGAAAGGATGGATATCATTCAGAACATGACTATCATTGATGAACAAAAACATCTGAAAACAAATAGGCCCTTTGCAGCTAGAGATCACATGGTACAAAGTACGCCATACTGGAACGCAAACGAATGTGCAAGACTCCATTGGGAAATGTACAACAAAGAAGATCACACTTTTCTGGTTATTGTGTTTTGTTTGGAGTCTTGCTCATTCTTCTGCATTCCAGTTGGGCATATTTTGTACCATGTGACCTCTAGCTGCAGAGGGCCTATTCTTGGTTTTCACGTGACGTCAGAGCCACCATGTTTGTGCCCCTTTACAATGGAGTTGTAATTAGTTTCTTTTGTTAGGAGCACCAACATGGACGTCTTGTCTTTTGTTATTTGATTCCCTGGTGTTTGAGTGAAAACCAGCAGTTGCACAGTGATATATTTGCAGGAACGTTATGCAAACTAAAAACACAGAAGTAAAACGTAGCGCCGTACAGGATAACAGAGCGTTTACCGAAAAAAGGGAAAAGAAGAAGAAACGACAGCAAGAACAGTTTAACCCTCAGACAGGCCAGTGTTTGAACCCTGGACTGACTCGTGATTTAAGCAGTCTGAGATCTATCTTTAATACCACTGACTGCCCTAAAGCTAGCAAACCTTGCATATGACGCTTTACACTAACTACAACCACTATAGGTACACATTTTAATCAAATATGAAAATACTAATCAATGTGTTTTATTACCTTTTAGAGCTTTTTCAAGATTTACGAATACTAGAACTTCGCAGCTTGAGCGCATTCCTGTGATAAAAAGAAAATCAAAGTAAAGTGTGATTGATAAGTCACTGCAAAATAATTATACTGCTTTCCAATTGGCCTTTAGAAATGTATTGGTTTAATCAAATTATACACTACACGCTTTTTTATAAGAACCAGTAAATTTGGCCGAGGTTCAAATTGTTCTTATTCTATATGTGGTTTAAATCGAATGAAAACTTAACTTAAGGTATTGCAATCAATACATGTATTGGAAAACGAATTGTTTGGCGGGTGTATTCTTGATCAATTCGTCCCTGCGGATTTATCATGGATTCGCTGAGTCATTTTCCCGAGACGATTTCCAGTGATTATTGTACAAAGATTGTAAGAAAATAACTTCAGGGCAAGTATACACGTGCAGCGTACAATTTGGGGCAATTTCAATGACTAAAATTGTTTTTTTATTCATTCTGTATTGTTCAGTTAAAGAATGAGAGTCAGTAAAGTTAAAAAAAACTAGCTATCGAGCCCGAGCCTCAGCCTGTTCTTAAATTGTTCTTAATTTTTGGCCAATCTGAGCCTCGTTGTTCTTGTAAAGTTGTTCTTATATAAAAGAAAAAAGCGTGTATTTGCACAGTCTTTGCAATGTTCAGAATAATAATAATAATAATTATTATTATTATTATTATAACAATAATAATAATAATAATAATAATAATTTATATTAGACTTCTATTGCGCAATTAATATAAATTTTCAATTCATAAACCTTAAATACATAATTTTAAAATACATTAAATGAAGGTAATAATACCTTATTGCTGAATTAATATTTCTTGAAAAGGAAAAAAATAAATCTAGAATCCCTAGAGGCTTCTGGCTGAACAGGCAGCGTGTTTCCAGCCTAAAATGTGAAAATTGTTACTTAACAGTAATGTAACAGTATAGTTGCAAACGTGATTACCGGTCGGTATACATTGAAATACAATTCAACATAATTACCACTAATCACTGCATCATCGCCAGGCTCTCCAGGTGCAAAGTGAATGTGATTTCGTTTCATTCGCGAAAGTCCCTAAATATGCACAAACAAGGGAAAAAGTAACAAATAAATGTTAGGATATTCTAATGTTTATTCTTATTTAAGTCCCATGTCTGGCCATTTTATAACCAAGTTGCTAGCAGAGCTAATTTATATTAGTTTGAGGTCTTATAGTTCGCATTTTCCTCGTGTCTGTTCAATATACATTGGAACCCCGCCTAACGGCCACCTCGTTAATACGGTCACCTCGTTATTAAGGCCACTTTTTTTTGGCCCGGCAAAACGGCCATACATTTCCTTACAAAAATACCCCGTTAATGCGGTCACCCGTTAATACGGCCAACGGCCACATTTTGAAGGCCCAAACAGTAAACTCTTTTATAATTTCACCCCGTTAATACGGCCACTCGCGCTAAATTCTAATAGAAAATGAAAACGCCATGTGACATCAATTTCACTGAATGCCGAATTTTCTAGTCAAACAGCCGATTTACTTTACAAAGTAAACAACACTCCTCCCTGTTTCAAGTATGGGAATTTAATCCACATTCCAGTTGTTTATTAAAGAGAACAATTGCTTCGGAAGTGTGTTTGAGATGTATTTGTCCCAACTACCCTAGTTGTGTAACTTGTCCCTACCCCGTTAATACGGCCAACCCGTTAATACGGTCAATTTTTTTTTGGCCCGTTGGTGACCGTGTTAACGGGGTTCCACTGTACATGAGCGATATATTCAAGTCATTTAACTGTTCAACATGATGAGCAGACACGAGAACTCGAAGTTACCTGTTGTTAATAAATGGTCCTTTATTATTTCCTATAGTAACAAACGACAGATAACAAACTTTTCAGTTGTCGGAAAATTTAATAATATTTAAACCATTTAAACACTTTCAAGTAGATGTAATGGTACCGTTTGTACCTATCAGACAGTTAACCTCTTGGCAAGCTTAACATCTAAATATTAATAAACGAATAGACGACTTTCACGCTTTTGCGCGAGCAAAAGAAAGAACTGGGGAGAGGAAAAATGAAATGTATTTTCTCCCCTTCCCCCCTCCGATCCCCCTCCCCTTCTTTTTTCCTCTCCCAGTTCTTTCTTTTGCTTGCGTGTCCAACACGGTGGACATCTCGTTTCGACCGACGCTTGCTCTCTCCCCTAAACAGCAAATAGCAGGTCAAAATCAACAAGTGCCGAAGACTTGAGGATTTATTAAGTAACGAAAATGTGTGGTAATTTTGCGTTTGACCGTCAATGATGCACGACCGACCTCGATCCCATGCAAATTCTCATTTTTATCATTAATTTTTTCAAAATTTTTCAATTGGAAATGCATTATTTTATTATATGAATCAAATATATTTGATACCTCAAATTTAAATATTATAAAGTCATGAACTAAATAAATGTTGTTAATAGTATTCAATGATACAAGTTAAAAATGATGCATTTTTTCCAGTTTATTTTCATTTAGCTAGTTAAAATTTTAAACTAGGTATTAGTTTTAATTAAAGCATTTACAAATTTTTAATTAACAGGAAAATACAATTATAACAATTTTCCCCTCCTAGCGACTGTTTTAGTGATTACTTCTCCCCTTCAAAATAAAACCTTTAATACTGAGTTAGCCTTTAACTCATTGGACAGAGATTAAAAATTTAATAAAAAAATAAAATAGAACCAATTTCTGTTGAATCATGAACTCTGTTGAATCATGTTTAGACCTCTTTCTGTATTTCCTTCCAAGCTTCGAAGTATGTCCCATGAACCACCACTGGAGCATCGCTTGCCTGAGTCAGGGGGGTCAACTCCAGCCCATCCACCTGGTAACAATACAAATAAAAGGGAACATGCACTTATTATCTTCAATCAGTGCTCAGTAGTGCTTCATGGAGACAATTCTTGACTGTGTTAATCACAAGTCAGAATTAAGCACTTAACTCTCATCACAATGGATAAATATATGAAATGACAATTAACTGGTGTCAAAACAATTCGCAAATTCAAATAACCTTTCTGAAAGTGCATGTGCATAACATGAAGTATCATTATGCATGTACTGTCAGGGTTGTAGCAAGCCTTGGAAAACTGTGGGGGTCACTGCTGAGAGCTGAAGGTGCTCCCCAGGTGGAATATTTTCAAAAATAAGTTTGTCTGAGAACACATTTCCTGGGTTTTAAACGCCATTTGAAACAAAATCAGAGAGTCTGAAACTAGTAATAAAAATGTTTCCAGTTTTCTCAGACTTGGGGCAATTTATTGAACTTGACACATTTGATACATTTGCAAGGGAAAAACTGGGGGAACATGCCCCCCTTGGCCCCTCCCCTTGCAAGAGCCCCAACTGTATATCATTAGAAAGACAAGCCTAATACAACAATTGTAATTATCATTCTGTAGTATCATGGTTCATGACCAATTGACACTTTCTAACACATTCATGAAAAGAAAAGGAATGTATTGAACAGTGTTCATAATTTTTTTTAAGTATTCATTAAATAAATAATAAAAGTAAATACATTTTGTTTATTGAGGGTAACACACTTTACATTAATAGTCACCTTTTTTCAAGAAGTTTCAAAAGTCCCCTTAGAAAATATTTCAGAAGACTTTAAGACCAATGGCTTAATGTCCCTCTCCATTGATGGTAAGACAAAAAGTCGCACAAAGTTTAACCCTCGACCAGGCCAGGGGTTGAACCCTGAGGACCTCCTGTTTGGCACTCAGTCAGCAGGGGATATTACCATTAGTGTGCTTAAACCTCACACAAACAAACAAAAAATATTCTAGCGATATATCAACTGTGTTTTAACAGAAATAGAATCTTATGATGTATTTCTTACCTGCAGTTAGTATCATCATCATCATAAAACGAATTTTGGTAACTACTATTACAGTGACAGTTAATACATGACTACCTTTAGAGTGTGGCCCTGGTTAGCTCTTATTTGAAGCTTGGATGTGTCTGGATCTTTCCTGAGGGCCAACCTCTGTTTATCATTGGTTGCAACCACTCTCTCAATATCTGCCACAGAATATCTGTTGAACTGTCTTAGCCGAAGAATCTCGTCAACAAAGACAAACCCGCCTAAAAGGATAAACTAATTAATTTCAGTTGGAAACTAAGGAAGTCAACTAGAAAAGAAAGATCCACAGCTCAGACTATGTTTGTGTATGACCTTACCTGGATAGATTTTCAAACCTTCCTTCTCAGCACCATGTCGACAAATATAGGTCAAACTTTTGGACAGCTTGATGTCGTCAGAATTCTGAAATACAGTGTCAAAGACATAACTCAGTGTACTGTATTCTCTTGTTTGGACAATATAGTTGACATCAGGAAGCATCACGAATGCCACTCTATGGTGCCACAAATAATATATACAAATTAAATACTAAACGATAATTAATACATTGCAGTCTTTTATTTAACCTTTTCTCTCACTCAAGGCAGCCATGAATTTACTTCTGCCCTAGTGGACCACCCCTGGGTTTCCGAGTTTGACCTAATAATAAGGTTACCAGTGGGAGCACACCTAAGTGCTTCAAAGGTGCAAGTTTCTAAAAATAAGATCTAGACTCTCCTAAATGGCACTTCCTGCATTTTGGTACTATTTTGAAGAAAACAGAATGGCACTTGAGTTGCAAAGTTCTCTAAAACCTTAAATGTTGACTAGTTGCATATCTGATAGCACTTGTGTTCTGATACCCATTTAAAAGTTAAAAATTTGGCAACACTTGAAGATTTGGTGGGTCATCAGGTTTTGATGTTCATATGCACCTAACCCGACCTATACTTAGATGTACCTGTGTATGGACAATCCCTAAATGGCTTATTTTTTATGAATTTAGTGTCAGATTTTGACAAAAATGCCCAGCAAATGGTCAAATCCCTTGCATCGTCATCCTCTTGGTTTAAGAAATGACAATAGTCCAGTTTCATATTTCCCAGACCCGTAGGCAGGGGGGTGCACACTCCCACGGACCCAAAAAGGTCTGCATTTGGAGATTTAATAAGACCCTGAAGAAATCCGAGTAGGTTTATCGTAACAATTGTACTACCGTAAATCGAAACTACTAAAAAAAAAAACGGCCATAAGTGTGTTTGTCCCATAAATGTGGCTTTGAAGAGTCCAAGTTTACAAAATTTGCACCCCCCACCCAACAAAAATCCTGGTTACAATGACTAGAAAACTAAACTCGTCTACTCAGCATTCAAAGCCTTGACTTGGTGTTGAATATTACAAAAATACAGCAAGAATGATCAGAAGCATTCAATAACTCACAGAGTTGTATTAAATAGGTAGGTACATTGGTTTTTATGAATGTTTAATAACATCAAGTCGAGGCTAACAGCGAGTAAGCGAGTCTGCAGTAACTGCAATCAGTGGCAAATACAAAACTGGGCTTAGCCTGGGGGATTAAAATTAAATTGCAAGAACAACTCAAGCTAGTAGCACGGTTTTTTTTTCTCCTGAACTTTGTCTACAAACTCTTCATCCTCGGAGCGTTCATTCGGGGCGTTCATTCACGGTACAAAGGGAACGCTGTGCGAGGCAACACCGAATACTGTATCTCCCGCCCGGAAAGGGAAAGGAACGCCCCTGGGCCTGGACTTGGAGAAATGCCAACTCTTATAATAAAATTGACTGATAAAAGGTGTCCAGAACCGCTCGTCCAACACATTTTCTTTTGCTGACAAAGTTCGGACTTTTGTTCCAAAGGCGGGAGTGAACGTTTTTCATAAAATGCGCTGAACGCTTGTGTTTTTGATCGTATAGAGTTACTGACTTTAGAAATTATAATTAACTAAATATTCTATTACAGTATTAGCAATTTTAAAAGTTTGTTGTCTAAACTCGATTGACGTACCCCAGACTTGCTCCGATGTTCTCTTTTAATATTATCTGCGTCTCGTGAAGCACTCATGCTGTTTGGTCTGAGACAGTTGCACAATTTCGTTTTTCATTCAGGTTGAGTCTGCAGCCCAGCCAAATGTATCCCACGGTGGTGCAATACTTGTGCAATAACTCACGGTTACCCGGTGATGGCACGAAATATATTGCACCACCCACCTGAGCAGAAAAAAAACAGACAAAGGACTGGAACTAGTGAACTAGTCCGCTGGTCATGATCTCATCGCGCGCGGGCTTATCGTGGTGAGAGTGAGCTCAAGAGGAAAATTTAGTCAAGCGAACCAACTTTGCGTGAATCATTTGCAGGTAAATTTACGAGGTAATTTTACTGATGGAAATTGATCAAATATATGATATTTGATTATCATTTTGTTGCCTTCCTGTTATCAATTTTTTGTTTAATCTTCTTTTGAACTGACACGAGGCGTTCTGCCGTCAGGGAATCACCATAGCTTTTGGTAAAAAACAAAACATTTTTGAACAAGTGAACAATCGCTCGATTAGTTCTTCTCAATCCACTCCACATTTGGAAAAAGTTTGGATGGTTCTGGACCCTGAGCAAGGTTCATCCTCATAAAGGTGAGTTCAATTCAAAGTTTATTGTTTCGTAAGCAGACTCTGACAGACCGCGAATGAATGAACGATTCTTGCTGTGAGTAGCCGGAGGGATTATTCGTTTATTGTTTAACAGAAGTAAATACATCAAAGTCACACGTGAAGTGAATCACGACTTGCCGCGTGCGATGTAGTTTGTCCGCCCAACTAACTCAAGTGAAGCGTTAATCTTGCACGGCTCTTGAAAGAATATCTGTCTGTTCAAACTGTAAGTTATATTTCTTCGATAAAAGGTATATTTTATGCATTTGTTTAGTACAAAGTCTAAAGTTCAATTATGGGCATTGTCATTGTGCTTGGCGATTACAGCGAGGTATTATTCATTTTTACTATCTGGAACAATGTTTGACATATTCCAGCGAAAGTGCTGAATACGTAGAGTGCAACACTTAAATTACCGGTAGTTAAAAATTTGGTAAATTTTGATAATGCCAATTACGATATTTTTACCTTCTTCAGAGTTGAGTTGACATAATAGTTGGCTAATCATTTATTTATGGTTTAACTTGTTTTTTTGTTCTTTCCGTCTGCTTTGGGTGTTAATTGTTGCAGTCTGATGATGAAATTGTGGTCATTGTGAAACTTCTGAAACACATGTGACCCTTAATTAACGCCAAATCTTTCTGTTTGTTGACCACTGAACTCAGTCTGCGAATCATACACCTGTAGTTTGGAGTTAAAATTTGGTCCAGCCAGAACGTCAAGGTATTCATTGATTCACCTGCCCTCAACTTGGACAGAACAAACTCTAACAACTTTCTGGTTCTTATTTGCCATTCATAAGTTTTCCCCTCTTCTGTCAATCAGTAGGTGCTATTGTCTAGACATTTTATAGCCTACTGCAGAGCCAGCAATCATCAGATATGATAAAAACACAGACTGGTCAAATGATTATGCAACTTGATTTAGGTTGCAAAATAAGTCTCTTTGTTTTCAAAATTAAAAACAGGGTGGAGTGACCAAACTTTAGCGAAATCAATAACAAAGAATTGCCAGTGATGATGTATATGGAACATTAATTTCTATAACAGTACTGCAGATTAAGTTCCAGCATGGATTATGTGCTGCAGTTATTATAAAATAGACCTTAAGAAATATTTTTGTACCTAGGGTGCAGATTATGCCTCCTGGAACTATGTTTTCTGCCTGGAAACTGCTGGTCACAGGGCTATAGCAAGCCTTGAAAAACTGGGGAGCACCATCAAGAGCTGACGTTGGTATCCTTCTAGGGGTTCTGGGGGCGTGTACCCCTGGGAAATTTTGAAAATAAGTTTGTCTGAAAACGTTCTTCCTGGGTTTTAAGCACCATTTGGAACAAAATCAGTGTCTAAAACTAGTAAAACATTTCCCGTTTTTCTTAGACTTTGGATAATTTGTTGAACTTGACACATTTGTTAGGAAAAAAACTTGGGGGGCAGGTTGTATGCCCCCCCAGCCCCTCCCCGTGCTACAGCCCTGGGTCAGGGTCAACTCTGTTGACTGTGACTGAGTATGATTATAATTATTATAATAGTTAATTATACTCTATTTGGTTATACCTCATTCAGACCCCCACCTCCCCTCATAGCCAAATGGGACCCCTGAGGATCTTGAACTGTGCAACACTATTACATCTTGATGTATACGGTCTACTGTAATAACTCTTCATTGCTGAAACATGGTTAGAAACTTTGAATTGTTATTGATAGTGATCCATTAACATTACTGGCAATATCAATAAATCCCTGTATATTAGTTTAAATCAATGGCTTTACAGCCAGGGGGATGCTCTGACCTTTCTTTTTGTTTTCAATTTTGGATGGATTTCAAGTTTTGCCTTTCAAAATTTTTTTGAAAATTTGAGTTTGTCTGGTTCATAAAACAGGAAGTTAAACTGGTCTGGCCTAATTTAAATTTTTTAAACTATATGATTGTCAGTCACTACTTAACTCAGCATCTATCTCTCCTGTTAGGAACATCATATTTTACCTTGACCAAGGTCATTCTCAAGACCGACAATGTTCCGTATTAGAGCTCCTCAGTTGAAACGTGTCCTTCAAAAGCAGTTCTCCTACCTGGGAACTCTCCAGAACTATCGTTGCATTCATGCTTCCAACAAACTGTATGTCGAGAAGGTGGATAGAAACTTCAAGCCCGAACCTCGAAGAATTGACATCAAGAAACTGATGGTTGCAAACAGAGGGGAGATTGCTATTAGAGTATTCCGCGCCGCAACAGAAGCAGGAATTAAAACTGTTGCTATTTATTCAGAGCAGGATGCAAATCACATGCACAGGCAAAAAGCTGATGAAGCGTATCTCATTGGGAAAGGAATGCCACCAGTGGCAGCATATTTAAACATTCCAGAGATTATTAAAATAGCAAAGGTATGTGAAGAAAACAATTAAATTTGCCTGTGAAAAGAGGGCATGAACCCTCTTGTCCCCTCCCCTTCAAAGTCTACATCCTTGCAAGTGTACGTATTAAATATCCCTCTCAAAAAATTTTTTATTGCTTGTCTTTTTATATATTACAGTACTTGTATTAGTAAGGTTTTACTTGATGTTTTATTAAATAAATGTTTTTTCTATCATAAAAAAAGGAATGGAAGAAAATATATGAGATGTATTTGTAAACCCTTTGAAATGGGTAGTATTAATATAATTGCTTTACCAGTGACAATAGGTGAGCTTCCAAAAGATTTGTAAGTGGTATGTAAGCTACTGCAGTTTATTGAAAAAGGGGGGTAAACTTGGAGCAAAGGTAAGCTTGTTTTTAGGCTCTTCCCTCTCATGAGAAAAGTCTTGTCACGTACCACTGACATTCTGGTTGGAGACAGCTAATTAAAATAAAATGTGCATGTGCATTGGTTTTGATGAAAATAAAATATTTCCCTCAGTACACTGGGCTATATAAGAGTAAAAGTCAGTCTTAAGCACATTTTCAATGTTACTTTATTTTTTGTTAGCATGCCATGCAACCAGAACCAACCAGGATGACCTGTCCAAGAAAGCCTGGAAATGGGGTTGGGGGTGGGGATGGGGATGGGAGAGGGGGGACATGTATATAGTATCAGTATTTGGGGAAGGTGTAATGACCATCAAGAATTGGGGCAATGTAGAGGATGAAGATAGGCTGTTATCAATAATTATTTACTGTAATGGGTTGGACTGGGAAGAGGCGGGGCATGAACTGCAGTTCTCATGCTGTTTTTAGAGTTTCATTAAGACCAGATAGAAGTGTTGACTTCTTTGAATTCATTTGCTAACTATTTAGGATCATGAAGTGGATGCAATACATCCTGGATATGGATTTTTATCAGAAAGAGCTGACTTTGCACGAGCCTGCATTAAAAATGGGATCAAATTCATTGGACCAGCACCAAAGCACGTCCATGCAATGGGTGACAAAGTGGAAGCTCGGAAGGTGGCAGAACAAGCTGGTGTCCCTGTGGTGCCTGGAACAGAAAATGCCCTGAAGACTGCAGCAGAAGCCAAGGCATTCTGTGAAGAGCATGGTTTGCCCGTGATAACGAAGGCGGCATATGGTGGTGGTGGGCGAGGCATGAGAGTGATTCATCGGATGGAGGACGTTGAAGAATTCTTCAACTTGGCAAGCAATGAGGCTCTAGCTGCTTTTGGTGATGGATCCATGTTCATTGAAAGATTTATAGGTACATGATAGCAAAAAGTGATGGGGGAGAGGGAGGGGAGTGCTGTGGTCCAAAACTTTAGCTGCATCCAAGACCTACAACTGTACAGTGCATGTAAGAAAATACCAAATCTACCATACACGTAACTTAATTGTACTCTAAAAGTTATTTTTCAAGATTTCTCTTCTTCTTCCTTAAAGAAATGGGAGCATATTATGACTGATGATAGGATTCCACCAAGTGCCAGTTTTCTATATTTTTTTCTAGTTTTGAAATATGTTCCTAACAAAGGGATGCAGAAAAATCAAAGTTTCTAAGCTATTCCAGGGGGATTTTGGAAGGTTCCTTCCTGCTTTACCACTTTCAGCCCCAAACATGACATGTGATGGGTTGTTCAATTCCCTAAAATCTAATCCATACTTTCCTTGTAAACAGTTTGGGAGAATTTGTTTTTCATATTGGTTAGCTTG
>JAOBYE010291319.1:0-15795 GCA_025403585.1 Parazoanthus swiftii | reverse complement strand
TCAAGGAATGAGTGGAGTGGAAAGTAGCCTAAATACACTATATTCCTGATCAAGGAATGAGTGGAGTGGAAAGTAGCCTAAATACACTATATTCCTGATCAAGGAATGAGTGACGAGCAGGCTAAATACGCTATATTCCTAATCAAGAAATGAGTGGAGTGACGAGTAGGCTAAATGCTAGTTACTAAATACTAACAAAGTATTTACATACTTAGGTAATTATAGCAACATATATAGATTTATAATTATTTTTAAACGTGTTTTTTAAGGAAGCTGCACCTCACCGACAGATATTACGCCGAAAGAGTTTTATCTAAGGTCAAAACTCACCAATTAAAAAAGGAATGGGAGAGGCTTCTTTCTTTACCAGAGCATGAACAAGAACTGGAGAAAGGTACGAATATTCTGTTTGTCAAGTGTTTCTCTGTTTTTTAGATGGTATGATTCATAACCTTACAACGGAGCAAAAATAGTTTTTTTCACGCAACTGTTTTGTTATGAGAAGCAAAATAGTATACTGTCTCGTGCTAATCGTATAGTTTGGCGAAAGAAATGTTTGCATGACGTTGACGTTAGCCTGCTAGCCGGCTCTCCTGTTGTTTTTTCGAAAATGTTTATGTTTATGTGACTGTCCCCCACCCCTTGACCTTCGCGCGCCACATAAACATTTTCGAAAAAAAACAACAGGAGAGCCGGCTAGCAGGCTACGTTGACGTTGGAAGATGTATCTTTCTAGCAAATTTTCAACATCATCTGTCATATTGATAATGGTACACCAAAGTGGTAAACCAACATGGCCACCGTACGAATTTCTTGATTCCACGACTTCCACTTGTTGAATCGTGTTATTTACTGCCAAACCTAGGATTTTGTGGGTATTGGCTGATTTATTTTCTTTCATGGCGGGAGGGGGGAGCTGGATGGGGGGCTTGTTAGAAGGGGGGTTAACAGAAGTTGTTGGTTTAATAGGGGAAAAATAAGTTACGATTTATAACATGAACATTTGAGTTCCTTGTGACTACTGACAATATTATCACTGTTTTTTCACTACAGGAGCTATCTTATTAGCGAAGTGGATAAACTATAAAGAAGACATTGATGATGAAAGAGTCGTGTCTGAACTGGATAATATTGTATGTAGGGTCAAAGATTATTTGCAGGAAAGACATCAAAGCTTACCAACTAATGTTTCTACAAGTGAAGATGAGTGCAAAGCTCCAGAGAACGCTACTTTTAAAATACTGGATGGCATCAAGCATGTCATGTTCAATGAAATTATGTTTGATGGAAATTCGGATGACTACTATAACATCAAAAACTCAATGATTCATGAGGTAAGTGATTTTTAGTGTATTGTATCTTTAAACCAGCCAGTTTGTGTTGTTTTCTAATATAAATTAAAACTTTTTTTCACTCATCGTTTTCGTCTTTGAAGAAACACGAGACTTCAACGATTTTTCCCAAGCGTTTTCTATCTTTTGCCACAAACTGCCTCACCCCATGAGATATAATTATCGCCCAGTTTTGCTATCACAGGCTTGAGCCAGTTTTTCTTGAGTGTCCAGGGTTTCTCTTTCCAGGTGGTGTCAATATCGGAGCCACCTTTGGAGTTCGGTATTGGCTCAACCTAAGAACGTGTCTATGCCATCGTAATTTTGAATTGTACAGAAGACAAGCATCATCGTTTAGTATCGCAGACTAGACTTTCGCAGCAGATCTCTTCCACGTAAAATATTTTGTTAGGGCAGAATATCCTGAAGGTTTTCCTTAGACATTGAGGAAGGCTTCGATCTTTGTAATTTCTCCTTTTACCACTCGTCAGCACACCGAGCCATAGAGAAGACAAATTTTACATCGTTATTGCAGGACCTTGTTTTTTTTAAGCTATACCGATTTTGACTACCAGATGGTCTTACCCAGAAATCGATAAGCCGTTTAACATTGTCATTCACCAGACCATGGCCATGTTTACCCATAACCCTTTCACTATAATAGTTTTCAGCAACAACTTCTACGTTCATTTCTCCGAGGTTCGGAAGTATATCATGTTATAGAACTTGAGAGACTGCTTGCTACAACTGCTCAACCGGTCTATTTGTCTTTACTTTCACCCTCGATAACACTGATAACGGTAGCCTTACAGTGCTTTGGATTTGAAGCGCATTCTTCTTGTCCTATTATTGGATTTATTTTTAATGTGTCAGCAGTATTGAGGGAGTGTTTAGAGATGAACACTGAAAACAACCGCTGGGCACATACGAGATAGAGTGGTAGCTACCTCAGTAAAGTACAGCTCATCGCCATCGTTTCTGGAGGAAACACTTACATGTTCACGTTTCAGGTTCTTGCTACCAGGAGAGGTATTCCAATCTCACTTTCTGTCCTGTTTGTGGCTGTGGCAAGAAGGCTGGGTGTGAGAGTAGAACCGGTAGGTGGAAACACTTAGGATCTAGGTTACTAGCACGGACATCTAAGTAAATTAGCGAAATCATCCAGTGCCCAGCTGTTCTGGGATTAACAATTTACCCACGATTAGGTTTATCCATCTATAGACCTATTTATCTTGGGCAGGATGCAAAGCAAGAACAGTCAGGGTGCAAAGAGAACGTATAACTATAAGGCCAAACATCCGGGTTATACTGAAAAACATCTCGATTATTCAGACAGAATGTATTATCTGGGTACGCTTATCCGATAAATAGGTATTTTAAGGTGGCTCCCACCTGTTACCCATTTTCCTGTGCCACTGAACTTCATGAAAGGCTTTTTCAAACATCACAATGGGTTCGTACCAGTTTTTGTAAGCTAGTGTTACAAAAGCGTTTTAACTTATCAATCCTTATAATACCCTTGGAGTATCTGTTTCCATGGTAACTCGTGAGGGCCTCAAACACACCCTTCTTTTAACACTTGATTGCATTTTACACAATAATTAGTCGGTGAACTTTCTTTTTTATTTCACCAAAACTGTTTGCACATCAAAGCGCACATTTAAGGAAATTTTAAAAATTTTCTGTCAAGAAAGTTTGGCGCCACCTTAATATTTTCAAGTATCTGGGTGGCGCAAAAAACTCTTGACAAAATTTTTTGAAAATTGCACTTAATATGCTCTTTGATGTGCAAACAATTTGGATGAAATAAAAAAGGAAGTTCACCGTCTAGTTTTTGAGTAAAACGCAATCTGATGCTAAGAATAAGGTAATTTTAGGCCTTGTCGTGTTGCCATGGTAACGCAAATTTGCTTGGGATTGCAGAAATTGATAAGGTTAAAGGATATAGTAACATCAGCTATCAACATGTAGGAGTAATCTAGCTCTACAAATGAGTAAGCCTTTCATAAAGTTCAGTGGTATTGTAAACTGTAAAACTGTTTCGAGCCACCTTAAAGGAACATAAATTAATCTAATATCTAATACAGTATTTGGTTGATACTTTTACCTTTGGGTAGAGTTTACCCTTTCGACACTGATAGGATAATTAATGAACCTGCTGTAAATTTTTTACTTTCCAAATCGACACCCACTTTTCAAGGAATTAAAAGTATAGAAATAGAAAATTATTTTTTTTCTTTTTGCGATATTGATATCCCTTTAATCGTATGTCAATGTTTTTGTTTAAGGTTAATTTCCCAGGCCACTTTTTACTGAGGTGTAAACACAACCAAGAAGCATCGTAAGTGTTCTCATATTAAACAGTACACAGGTTACAGTCCGCAGCCGCAGTAAACGGTGTTGAGGTTGTTTAATCTCATACTTATCAATGTAAAGGGTTGCAGTCGGTACTGGAATAGCCGCATAAACATCGGGTTCTAGTCGTGCTCAATACGCGATCCGTGTGTGTGTGCTAAGTTGTAAAGATCTGTCCCGGGTTCCACCAGTTCGATAAAACAATAGTTGCCTGGTGTCAGTGTCAACATACAAATATGTTGGTTGCTGCTTTAAAGACACCAATTCTTTAAAGAACAAAGAACCCAAACCATGATATTGCCGCGAGTAGGGCTTGGGATAATCTTCACATAAATATCAACGATCCGGGAAACTTGCACAGAAGGGGTGTGGTGAATAAGGATTTTATCTAGCCGTGGACGTTCTATTAGTCCTGCCAGTGTTTTGTGTTTTGTAACATTTGGTCAATTATATCGTTTCAGTGTGGAAGGCAATACTGGTGGTGACTATATCTACATCGACTGCTTCTACAAAGGGAGGTTCTTATCGCAAAACGAGTGCCTACAGCGTTTAGGGCACACTGTCAACGTGGAACATAGAGAGTTGTTTCCAGCAGCAACCGCAAGGGAGGTACCTGAAGATCCAGTTATAGATCAGTTCCAGGACCAAAGGAGGGTGTGTCTTATCAGCCAAACACCTCCGGCCTCAAATATAGGCAGCGCGGCGAAAGTTGTGCCTGCAATATGGCAGATACAGGCAGTTCATTCTTTTACTCCGACATGTTATCAACTATTTTCTGTCAGTTGGTTTTTAATATTTTTATACGTTGCTTTTTGTATTGTTACAAGTCAGTTAAGGTTTTTAGCAAGTTCTACTTTTATGTGTTTGATAATTTATCTTACATCATACGATTTCCTTATCCTTCTAATTTTGGTAACGAGGCAAGTAACTCCCCACCGCACCCCCAACCCACACCCCCCTGCACCCCCAATGACAAGTGATTCATTTCTGCAGTTACCTCCCTGGCAGTTCGTGCCCGGGCCCTCTACGCGGCAGTCAGTGACGTTAATCGATTGCGTTGTAGGTGTACACCAGGATGGTTGCAAACGTCGTGAACATCTTTAGCACGTCAGGCATCAAAGACAACAGGCACGTTTTGTTTTACTGTTGTAACTTTGTACGAAAGCTGTTCGAGCTTTCTTTCTTTCTTTATTTGACTTAGTCTACTGTACATATTTCAGGTTTGGATCTTAAGCTAAAGGGAGGGGCCTAAGGCCAAACTCTGTTCACTCTTTTTAGTGTCCAATGGATTGACACAAACTACATGTTCAATAATATACGCATAACAGACAAATTCGAAAAATTTAAACATCAAATCAAAATGAGGATATCAGAATAAATCGAAAGTTATATCACCTTGCGAGTCAGCAAATTAGAGTTATGAGATTAGATTAATTACCATAATGGCATGAATCCAAACAGTTTTTTACATTGCTACCAAGGCCCGCTTTGTTTCAGCCTTTTCGATCAAGATGTTGAGTTTTCCTGTCAGCTGTTTATCTTGTAACCTGGGTGTCTTTCCTTCAGTTCTTCTGTAACAGTTCTATGTTTGATTTTCCTTTTCTCATCTGTTGCTTCTCTATTTCTCCGGCTGGGACAGGCCATTTCAAGGAGGTCAATTTCCTTCTCTGCGTGATTAGTGATAAACATATCAGGCCTGTTTCCTTCCTCTGGAAGTCTTGATGAAGTGATGATAGAACAGTCCCTCATCATCTCAATTTCATCATTACAGTAATAGCTGTTGGGTTGGTATGGGCCTAAAGGTTTCTTCCTGAACCCGTGTTACACCTAAATCACGTTCAAAACGGCGTGTTTGAGACCGTCATTATGGCGCCATAGGTATTGTCTTTGCGCTAATCCTGGACAGCCTGCCAGTATGTGTTCCACAGTTTCGGGGCACTGGTGGCATATTCGGCATGTACTGTCAGTTGTTTTCCCCATCATTTCTTCTCTTACTTTGGTTCTCACCATCTGCTGCATGATCTGATTGGTTGCACGTATATGATATATCGCAAAGCACCTTCTGTGTGTTTCTTTCTTCCTTTGTTACTTTGCAGAATCACTGTCATCAATCTCCTTCATCAACATTGAAGCTACGTCAACCGCCTCCTCGATTGCGCATTTTATTATTTAGAAAGCGTTAAGAAAGTGCAGCGGTCTTTGAATTTAGAAACTGTTTTTGGTGTTCTGGTTTACCACAGTTTGATATCCAACGGAACTAATTTCATAACTTGCAAAACTCTCTAGCAAAACGGCTTTGGCGTATGTTCCGTTGGTATAGCGGTGTTAACTTGAACTGAACTGCGTTTTGCTGTGTTACGAGTTCATCCCGGCTCCACTCAGTGACTCAATACTTGCTTACGTGATACCGCCTAAGATCACGTTTCGATATGAGTCATTCCGGAATTAGTTTTTCCCGGTAGCCGTACCAGATCAAAATGTTCGTTTCGGACAGAAGTCTGACCGCAAGTTGCCTCAGTATCATCCAAAGAAGGTATGGGATCGAGTTGGTACGAAATTGAGATAGTGGATTGGTTGGCGTGAAAACGTAGAATATAATATGTCTTTACTACCAAAATAAAACTTACGCCGTCGGCATCTTGTAAACATCGCGTAAGTTCGGTGTTTGCTTCGCTTGTGACTGATTCGTTTTTGTTGCAGTTTAAGAGATTTACGAAATGCCCTTGAACTTCTGCTGCTTCTCAACCCTGCTGACCAGGAAAACAAGCTTTTGTACACCAGGATACACATTCACCTTGGTATCAACCTAGAAGAAGTACGTACCGGTCAGTAACACAATAGCCACAAAGTGTCAGAATAGTTATACAAAGCCAAACCAAGGGTCTTAGGCAACTTTGTTGACAGACTTGACACCGCGAAAAATGTCGTAGTCTTTGAACAATGTTGTTTCTGTGGTAAAGCGATTCACGGTTTACATCCCCAAAGTAAAAACAAACAGATTTTTTAAAATATTTTTTATTGCCTCATGCTTTGAATTTAGTTTTTGATAGACATTTATTTTTGTATGTGTTCTGCTGCCATGTCAGCAAAAACACTATATCTCAGAGAGGTGTAAAATATTGAGTGAGCGTAACAATAGAGAAATCGGAACCAATCAACGGCATGCAACAACAGTTGCATGGATCAAACATGTTTGATATTTTTCATACATTATCGTAGTTTGTCGAAGGTGATTGATTCTTCTCGCGAAGGTGTGCTGTGAATGCGCGACAGCATGCGACTGAAATTATCCAAACTACCAAGATGAGAGATCATGTTTGAAGCACATGACATCGAGTATGGAAACAAAGATGGCGGGAATGTAATATTACAGCCGCCATATCGAATCTCAATGATTGCATGCGTCGAAAATTCCATGTTGTTACGAAGGTCTGCAGCGGGGTTTATCGTAACAATGGTGAAATCGGGGCCAATAAAAGCGTATATCGTACAACCAGATAGCTGATCACTTCAATCAACGGAAGAAAGGCAGGGTCCGAGACCTAGTCGACTTCAAAAGTGCTTTTGTTTACGGCTTTGTGCTGCTTGGTTTGGAAACTTATAAGATAAATCTCCATAGATTTGCACATTTTCTTTAAAACAGCTGTCGGAGTGTGTTTCTCGGTAATGTCGGTAATGGAATCAAAGCTTCCGGATGAATTCAGTTGTCCATTTTCATGCCGAAGTATTCAAAAGCGCACGGCCAGCCGCACGGCCGCCGAATGAAAGCACTGCTCACGGAATAATACCATTTAGGATACTGTTAATACTTAACAGTACTATCCAGGCCTAAAGATATTAAAACGTTACGTAGTTTTGAAGTGCGTTGAGCAAAGCAAGAAAGCAGCCAACAAGCAGACGTGGAAAGATCGTTCCTGCAGTTTCTGTAGCTTCTGAACATGACTATTTTTGAAGCAGATTGCCATACAGACTTGCTACAAGTCGACTCGCATATTTTTTCCCTATAACTGGCATATACAGACTGCTAGTTGCTAGTTGTCAACTACTTCAGTGTTTGCCACTTGTTTTTTAAGATCACGGTAGCAAATGATAAATTGAGACAATTTAAAACTAGAACACATGGATCCATCAGGGACCTATATTTATTTTTTTAATACATTGTAAATAATATAGTTATCATGGCAATAATGTAATACAGCCAAGACTGCGACATAATTATTTAGTTGTAAATCATATATCACATAAAAGTAAAAACCTGTCGGGCAAGGAGTTTATTTTTATACTTGCACAGTTTCGCTTTTCAAAGCACTCTTGTCACAGTCTTAGTTGGTGTATGTTGAAGTAATACCGACAGATTCACCACGTTTTCCACAGGCCATCCAGTCACTACAACAGCTACTTGAAACCATGGGACCACTACGCACAGGTTTGCTGGGTCACCTGATGGAAAATGCGCAAGAACAACGAACAAGGCAATCTCTGGAGGATCAGACTTTTAAGCCAGTGAGTAAAGAAACCGCATTTGATATTTTTATTACTCTTACTATTATTATTATTGTTAAATGGTGTTACTAGAAGTACTCATCTTACTATTTTATGTTAATCATGTTTTTTTATGTTCATGTTTATGTTTATGTATATGTATATGTATATAAATATAAATATAAATATAAATATAAATATAAATATAAATATAAACAATTTTGTATATTAAAAATGACTCAGAGACAGATTTTTTCTGTAACTCTGAGTTTCGTGCGTACGCGCTCGTCAGACAGACTCACGAGTTAGAGCCAGAACTCGGTTCTCCCAAATTGAGCATAGAATCTGAATGGGGATTAGACTAAAACCATGGATTCCCTGTCCCAGAACCAATCTACTGACCCACGCTGCCTCCTGAAATGGTGGAGAACTTTTTTGTGCTTGTTCTGATCACAGAAACTTAGGTCCGATCCAGTACATGCTGAAATTAAGTGGAAAGTTGGAATGGTCATGCGGCACAAAAGGTCAGTACAGTTTAACATAATCATTTTTTATTTTTTTGTCTATCTATCTATCTATCAATCAATCAATCAATCAATCAATCAGTCAATCAATCTATCTATCTTTCTGTCTGTCTGTCTGTCTGTCTGTCTGTCTGTCTGTCTATCTACAGTCTATCTACCTATCTATCTATCTATCTATCTATCTGTTTGTCTGTCTGTCTACATGTATCTGCCTTTTATCTCTTCAGACCTTCTGTTTACCGTTAGAACCTATCTGTCCACCTAAAGTATTTACTTATTGAAGGTGTTTTTACCTGGTTTCATTTGAGGATCCCAAGCGATTAGCTAGGTCTAATGATCAGATACACCGATTTTGCTACGTGTAGACTTAGTTAATTTGCTATTTGCCATTCTCTGGTTGGCTCCAGGTCTGCTTTGGGGAGGCAATGATCTCAGCAGGATTATTGCCAGTTGTCGAGAGTGTCATCGGCATACATTCTGAGAGTTGACTATTTAACACAGCCTGGCAAATAAATAATATATTTATGAAAACGTAGGGTTTGTAAGGTCCAAATAAAGCACTGTATTTTTCGCTTGGTCGATGTTGATACACGTATTTGATCATCGATTTTAATGTTAGTATGTCAGCAATATAAGTAATAATATAAGTAATATACAATTCGTTCGTAGCATCAAGCATAACAGTTAATGTCTGAAGCGTTAGGTAGTTATAGAGCTGATTGTGTGTTATTCCTTTACTTCCTTTAGAAATTACTAGAATTACTGAAATGGGGCGATAGTTATTACTATCTTCTTTGTCGTTATGTTTAAATACGGGCGAAAATTTTTCGGACTTCTAATCATCAGGGAATATACCAGAGCGAATTAAGAAAGAGAGAGCTTACAACGTACCTGTTTCCCCCCATATCATTCTGCCTTCAATTTTACCCGGTGACCTCACCGGCTGCCAATCTGCCAACCTACCGCCTGTCTTCCTACCTACCTACCTCAGTACCTACTTACCAACCTACCTCAGTACCTACCTACATACCTACGTCAGTACCTAGCTACATACCTACTTACCGACCTACCTACCTACCAACCTACCTCAGCACCTACCTACCTACCTACTTATCTACGTTGCAGACCTTTTTACCAACTTAAGACACAAGATTTTAATTGTGAAGCTACCTACCATTGCATTGTACACAAGACAGTTGTTTATAGTAAACACGTTCAACTGAACAGCTACGCCCGCGCCCCCAACAGAAACTTTATATTTTTTATCAACATAGAAATTCAGCTCAAAGACCAAGACACACGCTCGAAGCATAAAAACAAGTATTTAGATGTATACTCTTATTTTGTGATACCATTTGATTTGACAAACTAAAAAAGTTTTAAATTGCCTTTAAGGCACCTTTGATTGCCAGTTCGCTTTAAAGAATGTAGCAACTTTAGTTTCAAATTCATCGAAAAATCAACCTCTTCCCAACGTTTTTTCCTGTTCCTTCCCGTCCTAAAAAAGAAATATCCTAGGGACGAGATTGGAGCCAGACTATTTCTAGATTTGTTATTTACATCCAATGTTCTTACAATATGAATAAAGTGTAGGTTATCGTGTCTTTGTCAGGTACAACTATGGCTGTGTAATCTATGGCTGGGATCCAGAATGCGAAATGGATGAAGGCTGGATACAACAGATGGGTGTGCGTAGACTATCAAGAGGTCCTTCCCAGCCATTCTATAACGTGTTAGGAGACGATGGGTCGTGCCGTTATGCTGCACAGGGTAAATCAAAACAATTTTTTTTGTTTTCTTTATTGTAATTATGAGTTTCGTTTAGGGGAGGGTAGTTTTGGTTGGGTTTGTCGTTGGACCAAACCAGATGCATAAATCAACTTCGGCCCGAGTATTGGCTACTAGTAGCCTCTTGTTTCATACAACTATGATAGTCCATTCTTTATGAATGTTCTGAAAATACACATTTCAGTTAAAAGTAGTGGGATGTCGTGGCTCTCTTCAGTGACACAACTGCTTAATCTATAGGTGTTTAAGATTCTGTGATTCCTTATTCTGCACTGAATAACTTTTTAACTGTCAAAAAGCTCTATATGCGGGGATACATGTACATGGACCAGATCTGAATATCAGCACCCAAACTTCCAATGTAACAAGATCGTTGCAAAAATATATTTAGCGAACAACGAGTAAGTCGTTTATATCAATACAACCTAACCAGGACGAATTTTGCTACTTGTTCGAGTGCCTTGGCGCTACCCTTGATCAAACGAGATCTATCTTCAATCGTAGATGAAATATTAATGGCGACAATGATCGTCTCCATTAATATTTCCAACTTTTCGTTTTTTTATCTTAAAGGTTTACTTAGTTCCGTCCTTACGTTAAGCAATATAATCTTTCTATCGTTGATCAGGTTACTGGAAAATGTATCAGACATGATGGAGAGTTATTCTAATACAGTTGCAAATCTGTAAAATGACAGTCATACAATTTCCAGCAAATTACTGTGGAAAGAATAGTCCTTTGGAATTCAAGTGTACCAGTAAATATAAATATATTCCTATTCTAGATTTATGGGAAGATTGTTGATGTTAGCATATTTGTTTGCAAAGTGCCAGTATAAGTTATCAAGAAAGCCTTGTAATGATCATTCGAGTGAATTCTGCTTGAACCTTCAGTTTCAATCAAACTAAACTGGTTTGTTTCTGTTTGACCAAATAAAGAAAAACAGATAAAATTCTTTTCGCAGAAAGTCTTGCTGAAGAACCCGACCAGGAGTTCAACCCACATCCAGAAATTGGACGACATTTCCAGAAATTTACGGGAACAAGCTACATTCCAAACGAGTTTCTGAAAGCAAGATATCCAGAAGACACGTAGCTGGCTTTTATGTTTGCCGTATTATGTCACACCACTTGGCTTGCAACTCCTTTTATCTGTTCATCCTCTCTACCCATCATTTTTTTTATTCGTTCATCATCAGTAGCGTTCTTCACTGGCCAAGTTGCCTGTGACCGAGACCCACCCGGAAAGCTCAGAGTTACAATTCCGGAGCAGCATGAATGCACTGAACAACAATAAGCAAATTAAAAACTTCATGCCCAGGGTACAAAACTTTGGAAAAATCATCATAATCGTATGTGAGATGACCAAATTTGTGTGAATTTAACACAGTGCCGCCGATATCACACAGGATTCAGTCAAAACATCAATACGCAAATTCTCGTCCCTTAAAAGGGAATCTCGGCTGAAAATACCTTTTACCAAAAATAGAACTTTGGAGTTGCCATAAAGTAGTTTGGAGGTTTTGTTGCTGTAACTTTGACTACAGTACCAACACCAAGCGGTCTGTTGGCGTTGTTTACAGTCAACCGCACTTCACAAAAGCAGTTTCTGCTTCCAAGTGTAAACTGAAGTTTACTGATCGTTTCGAAAGCGGTGAAAGGATTTACGTTTTCGAAGCCGCCACCCGGTTTTTGAATTCCAGTGTGTTTCGCGATCGTTTAGGGAAAGCTAAAGACTACAATACTGTCCAAATTACCTTGAGACTTTAAGTAATTAAAAGAACTAGTAAAACGTTTTCGGCGAAGAATTATTTTATTAGCTTTTTCCCTGCTGGGAGAGGGTTTCCCGAAATAAAACAGGCCCTTTGTAGGGAAGAGGTAACAGTTCACAACACCGGTATTAGCCTACTCCTGTAGACAAGTGTGTGGGTTCTTTTAAGTCTCCCAATAAAACATTGAGACTAGACCATATCTTAACGCCCCTGTCCTCCCCCCGTTTCATTGTTGGCTATTTTTGACCATTTCAACATAAAAAAATACAAAAAGTCTCGACTAATTTGACCCAGGTCATAAAAAAGTTTTAGCTGTCCTCCCCCTGTTTCATTGTTGGCTATTTTTGACCATTTCAACATAAAAAAATACAAAAAGTCTCGACTAATTTGACCCAGGTCATAAAAAAGTTTTAGCTGTCCTCCCCCTGTTTCATTGTTGGCTATTTTGACCATTTCAACATAAAAAAATACATAAAGTCTCGAATAATTTGACCCAGGTCATAGAAAAGTTTTAGCTGGCAGCTACAAATCGGACGTTTGCACCTTCATATTATTAGCTAGTTGTTAACTTCAGAGTTTTGAATAAGTGTTTAAAACATTAGGAGTGACCAATTTTTCATCATTAACATTTTCACAAGCACCCAAAGCACAGACCCCCCCCCCAAAAAAAACGTACAAACTAAAGGAATGAAAAATGGTGGCTTTCTTGTTGGATGGCAGGTGTTTTTGTGTCTAACGTGGACACAATCATACATTTCTCACTTTTACTCCACTCTGATGAACAGAAACCAAACCAAACCCTTTCAACCCTTTCTTAAATGTGTAGTGAGCATTTTCTTCTGCTTTGCGCACAATATTTCTTGTTGAAGCATCATTAAAATCTATACTGCTGATATACTTGTAGTAATGACACTTTTTTTTATTCGAAAAGCCCACATGCCAACCTCCTATCCCCAAGCTGTGCAGGCTACACAAGTGAAAAATTAAAAAATGGTGACCGCTTATTAGGCTGCACCAAAGCAAATGCACCATCAGATTGTGGGAAGAAACTATTTTAGTGCATGCGACGTTAGCTCAGTAAGATCTCGGACTCCTAACTTGAAGGTCTCGGGTTCAATTTCCGGCTTGGCCACAGGGTTGAATGTTTGGGTGACCTCCATTCGCCACAACGTCTTTAGACAGGGATGTTAAGCCGCTGGTCCCCCTGATGGATGAAGAGCCACTCTGTAGAAATGCTGTCTGGGTAATGCCATTGTTAATATTATTTTAAAAAATACTTTAAATACATGTCTGTATTTAAAACCTCTTTAACTATAATTATAAGTTCACTTTGAACACTGTTATCTAATGCTTACTGCAATGTGCATTTGTAGAAGGGAAGGCTTTGACCACTAATCCAGTTGTCAACACACACACTATTGTTCTTCCTTTAAGATCATTTCTGGTGAAGCACGTTGCACAAACTCAGTCCATGAGCCATCATAGAGTTTTGTATCAGTTTTGCCAGCCAAGTAAGAAGCAAAAAGCAATAATGCCCCTGTTACACCAGAGCCACATGATGTCACCAATGGATTGGCCAGATCAATCCCACTTTCATTAAACAAGCTTTTTAGCATTTTGGGATCCTTCATGATTCTATTCTCCATGTCAATGCACTTAGCAAAGAAGAAACTCTTGGAGCAGGGCATGTGCCCACTTGACAGGTCTGCTCGCGGTTCTGGATCAGCACCTTGGAATCTTCCCAGAGGGCGAGCATCAATAACCGTAGCCTTTTTCTCAGATGTGATATTTTTCAGTATGAAGTCATAGTCGGCAACCAAGTCTTTGTTGTAAGCGGTCTTGAATGGTTCCACGGCAGCTAAAACATAATTAACAAAGGTAAGCATGAACATAGTCAAGCAATGCTCGCATGAATGTGTTCACATTTTACACGATTTCACAGTTTTTAAAATAATGTGCAAATACACTGCTAAGTTTTAAAGGTACTCTGGTGACTGATATATTTTACAAATAATGGTCTCTGTAGTTAGTTGATGGTTAAACAAAGTGAATCCTAACACTGAAGCATGGTTCATAATGACATTTTAGAAAAGAATTCCAGGACTCTTCAAGAGCATTAAATATTTTTTAAAGTATCTTTTGTCATAGTATTGTATAAATTACGATTACTTTCTATTTGAGAAGAGGAATTAACTTGCCGTCACATGCACCCCAAAACAGTCGACATCTCTACTGTCTACTCTTAATCTTTCATTTTTTTTAAGTTTCTGAAGAAGTCGAAGAAATCAATTACAGCTGTTGTTTGTTTGATTCTGGAAAAACCAATGTTCCCATTTTTTTGCACCCTTCATGTGCGATTTCAAGGCACAATTTCAGGCCTCTTACAAAGTGTGATCACACTATATATATCAACATAAAGGGTTTTTTTTATCTCCTTCAGATAATGAAATCCAGTCTTTGTACTGACTTGGTACTGCCAACTGCTTTGACCTTCCTGCCCCCTCGTGATTGTTTGCATGATTGTGCTAAGTATAGTAACTCAATATGTTTGCCAGACCCAACAATTACCCAGAAGACACTGAGAACAAGTTTGAGCCGAGCCTTTCTGGTTATGTATTTGTAAGTAGAAAATGCAGAAAACTTTATCCGATTGTTTTTATGAGAAGTAAACAAAAGGTGGATGCAATTTTTTTTAAAAGGACAAAAGATGTTTACCATAAACAGAAATTCAAGGTTATTTACAATATTCTAGGAGTTTGTGAGGAAATTCAAGGACTTTTCAAGAAAAAAATTGAATTTTTCAAAACTTTTCAAGGAGTAGATTCATTTTCAAGGACTTTTCAAGGCTCATGCGAACCATGTGAAGGGACCAGAAACCCATACATTGCTAAGGGTTGCCTATTTCTTACACTTTGTGCACCCTTGTGCCATTTTGCTGGAGAACCTCACTGATCCACATCTAATAGGATATAATACTTTACAATAGCAATCTTCAATATAGCTTAACTATTTTTTATGTATCATTTTGTCTTTCCCATTATTGTTTTTTGTTTTCATTTTTTTTCCGATGTCCTTCATCTTGGCCGATTGCTACTGCAATTAAATATGTAATCCATCTAGCTTTGTTTAGCTATTAGGCTATTCTAGGTGGGAGTTACGTTTGTCAATCAAGTATATTAATTGTAAACATTACTCTGCAATTAAGGTAATAAAATTTGTTGTTGTTGTTGTTGTTGTTGTTGAATCAAGTATGGATGCTGTGACTGCACAAGTTCGAATGTTTTGAAGTTCACTTCCAGCTCCATTGAAAAGAAAATGAGCTCCAGAACAGCCCATACTGTGTATGTTGCGGATGACAGGGCGGAAAAATGCAGCGCATGCGCAGAACAGGTATACAATTTGTGAGAAACTCGTGTCAAACGTTGATCTCGAGAGCGCTGAGCTGCAAAGTGGTGTGCAGAATTTCTTTGTCAATAGACTGCGAAACGTCCCTTCCTTTGTCCGGAAATCGAAGTTGCAATACGTCAACATAAACAAAAGCTTA
>JAOBYE010291208.1:0-15795 GCA_025403585.1 Parazoanthus swiftii | reverse complement strand
AATATGAACTCACATGTTCCCCGTAAGTACTGAATTTACAGATTATGAACTCACATGTCCCCCGTAAGTACTGAATGAACAGAATATGAACTCACATGTTCCCCGTAAGTACTGAATGGACAGAATATGAACTCACATGTCCCCCGTAAGCACTGAATGGACAGAATATGAACTCACATGTCCTCCGTAAGTACTGAATGGACAGAATATGAACCCTCATGTCCCCCGCAAGTATGTCGAACGTAGTTGTGTTAAAAAGTCGTATTTGCGAGAGTAAAAACGTTTATGAAGACTTAATTTTATAAACGTAAAGTGATTTGACCAATTTCGATTTCTTCGCGAAGATGTAACTTTTCATGTTAAAAAAAATATACGGCCTGTTTTGAAATGGAAGGAAAATTATTTTAAAGATTTGAAAATTGAATTTATTGTTGTTTTGGAAAAAGAAAAAGCTTCTTTTTGAAACTCTTTATTTGAATGGCTTGACTAAGTTGCTTTCAATTCCCATTAAATAAATTCATTTACGCCAAACTAAAATTCATTTTCGTACTACCTGTCAGGGAAGATGAAGATGAGGCGAATCCTTTCTAAAGTTAGTTAGTGCTCGGCCAATGGAACACTAATAAACTGGAGGGGTGGGGGAGGGGGCGGTAAAAGCTCGCCCTCAGCTTTCTGTAATAGCTAACAGAACTACAGACGCTAAATAATGTCACTTTCACTTAGAACTTGTTTAATTGTTTATGGCAGTGGTTAGTTAATTGTGTACAATTGTGTATGCTCAGTGTAGGGACTTATATTCTGTAAAATATTGCTGCGACACAATCACAAACAGGGCCGTAGCTAGATCCAAAATTTAGGGAGGGCATTTGCCCTCCGTACCTGACGCTAGTTAAGACCCCACTTTATATCACTACATTCTACTGAAAAAAATATTCTTTAAAATCAACTTCCGGTCCAAAATTTAGGGGGGGGGGGCATTTGCCCTCCCTGCCTGACGCTAGCTACGGCCCTGACAAAGATACCTCAAAATCGATATTGCAATGTGAACGCCAGCGGATAGGTGCAGAAATAAGATGGCTTTGATTGACTATATTAGAGGAAAGGAGGATCTGTATTGGATTTTAATTAGCTCAACACTAATAAAAGCCAAAAATTCTAAATCTATCCCAAATCTTTTTGTGTAGTATTGCATTTTCTTTAATGTATGCAAGTCATACTCTACGCTAGCAAACGTGATTCATTTTTGAGATGCACTTACTTGATATCTGACGTATCTTACATGAATGTACTATGGTTCAAATAGATGCAGACTGGTGAAACGCGGACAGCAGTGTTCGACTATGGTGCGGTGTAGACAAAAGTGTCCCAACACATTTCCAGTGCCACACGGAAAGGGCTCCTGTAATGGATTATTTGAAGGTGATTCGTGCGTGGTGTCATGTGTTAGGGATTATGTGCTCAAGAAACCAGTCACGGTTTACTGCAGAAATGGAATGTGGACAAATCTGCAAGGAAAACCGGCGTCTGCGCATTGTGAACTTGTGGGTGTGTATTTATTTAGTTTTGTCAGAATATCAATCACAACAAACAAAACAATACAACACAACACAACACAACACACTGGTAGGGGAGTCAAAACAGCCTTACAATTACAATGGACCATTGTAAACAAGTAAAAACTGCACTGTACTTTAATGTACGATTTAACTTTAATTGGACGCTACTACCATCATGTCATAAATATTCATTGGTGACTACCAATCAGCCAATGATGTCAAGATTTCTGTTCTGCACTCGCTTTGATAGTCTGGTATCCCTCCCCATGCTGGCGCGAGCGTACCTAGCAGTGGGAAGATTTTTGTACATTACATTTATTTATAATACTCACATTTTATCTCGGAAATTTGGCTAGCGTTTGTCTCCCACGCGTGCGTAGTTGCTATTCCGACATGTCTATTATGCCCGCATCTTGTGGTCGTAAGGGACCCAGGTCTTAGGGAAATCTTTAATGAACCTCTCTCTTGTTTCCAGATCGTCTATATAAGAAAGATGTCCGCGAACTTGTTTGCAAAGGGGGAAGTTACTCCGAAAGAACCAAACGAATTTTGAACCATTTGAAGAGCGCATATCCTGAATCCTATTGGCTGGTTACAGTGTATGACCCTGTTTGGCTGTTTGAGCGACATATTGTTGGTGGGAGCTACTACAAGGAATTCAGATATTGTGGCGTCAATATTGTTGTCTCACGATACCCCAAATACCGCTCCCGTCCACCCAGAGTGCCAATTTCCACCATTGTAGACGAAGTACAAAGGGGTGTAGGGCAGGGAAAGAACAAGCGAAGTGGAACAGATGACACTCCTCTGTTGGCAGATGAACTCCCCCTGATGGCGGATAAACCCCCTCTGTCATCCCTTCCACCTACCACAAAACAGACGTTGGATGCTCCTGGATACAAAAGAGGTCACTTCTGCGGTAGCAGTTGGTCAAACCTGGCTGAACTGACAACAAAAACCGACAATGCACGGGAGGCTTATAGAAAGCTTAAGGCCAGGTTTGACGCACATCGTTTAAACTTTCATGTCATACAAGTCATAAGAATATTTGAAGTAAGCAAAGTTCCGTTAAATATAAATGGGGCCATTGTTCCCTTCTACGCATGCACAGACGTCTCCTACAGTACATCGGTTCCTTCAAGAAATTTTTATTACAAAAAGTTCAAAGATTTCGCTGTTTTAGTAATTGCTCCACATTGAGAAACACAGCTTTCAATAGTGTACTGGGCCTCATTGCAAGAGGCCAAATTCAGTTTACTGGACTACTCTAAACCATTAGTATTTCATAGTGTTATGTGTAAACTATATAGACAATCACAGAGACATATCCCATTTTCGGACACTACTTCGAACAGTAGTTTATAATTTTAAACTTTAAAAAGCAAATGTTTTTTGATTAGTTTTTTAGTTTTAAAACAATAGATAAAGCAGTGCCTCAGGTTTTGGCCATTTTCAAACATGTCACTTAGAGATATCACGCAACGAGTGATCTATGATCAATTGTTTTGTGATGTATAACTCAATGAACAATGAACTGCCATCAATGTTACACTACCGAATGAATTTGTTTTAAATTGCTGCTACACGATGCTGAGGGACACTTAATTGAATACTCAATACGCACGATAATTATGTAAATATATGCTCCTCAGCATTTTGGGTGTCACGAGTCTCTGAACGATTTCAGTTCGCAGTTGTGACAGTCAATAAAATCTGTTGAGAGCAACAAGTGTCTTGTGGTCTTGTTTCAGTGAGGGTCTCTGAAGCTGTTAGCAGTTCATCACAATACACTTCAGTAGCACGCTGGATAACTCAGTTTGTCGTTGGTCCTTTTGTGCCAAATAATCTCTAAATTTCTAGTGCCCACAGGCAGTCACCATGTGACAAACAATCAAATATAGAAACATTGATATGATAGCAGTGTGGTAGGAAGAATTGTTTTACACGTATCCCAACGAGGTTTCTTCTGTGCGATTCCCGAAAAAAGGGAAAACACACGGAGAAAATGAAGAATCTCGGAACAGATCACCGTTGCTCTACTAACTGCCGATCTACAAGGCCACAACAGGCTGTGGACAGTTAAGATGGTCACGTACATGATATGAGCATGGTATTAAAGTTGAGGAGCTGTACTGATATCACAAGTAGTTCCTTCTGAAAGGAAAGAGAGAAATTGCAGTGCAACTCAAGTGCTCCTGAGGAAGGCCTGTGGTCGAGACGTTGGGCCATAAATCAAAGAAATTCAAGCTGACAATTGAAGTTGATTGATTTTACCCTCACATATATATTTCAATTTCTTAAAAACATGTTCAAATAGCCACGGTCGCCGAATCAGAGTGATCCTTCAAGTTTTAAAGCAAGGACGTCGCATTGTTTGGGGGCCACTTACAAACAAAGATATAGATAGGTAGATAGATAGACAGACAGACAGACAGACGAATATTTTGCTCCGAACACCATGAAAAGAGAGGCTGAAAAACAGACTAACAAGACACAGTGGAGGCCGGTTTAAAAAACTTTATTATTTAATATTATTTTGGCTGGTTACAAACTAATGCACGCGGTTGGAAATCGAATACAAGAAAATCACCACAGTTTTGTATACCGAAGTTAAATTAGCAGTTAACAAAGGAAAGAGAATTTCCATATTGTTTTCATTTTTCAAGAAAAAGTAGCCCCTGATATTCTTTAGTCTAAGAACTACATAATTCAAGATTTTAAAAAATCTGCGTAGCTCTCAATGAACATGTTATAGTAGTACCGTAGGTCTGTTTTGGATGCTGTGCTGTATCTGGTCAATATTAAGCTTTGAACCCAAAAAAGAAATTCTATGTTCGTCTAGTGAAACGAATTTTATTTTTTTCTGGACGTTTCGTTTTTCTGAGCAAACTAAACTCGTCAGAGTTTCAATGATTCATTGGATTAAGTTCGTCTAAATCAGACATGACTGCGACATAAATTTTTTCTGAAGTGGCACTTGTAACCAACGTTTTGTGAATCCCCCATTAAACAATGAAGTTCCCTCGGTTCTTTTTCTTTGCCAAACACAATTCGCGAGAACGGGGGACTATTCTATTTGTAAACGAAAACTACCATTTGAATGAAAAAGGCAGCACGTCAATTTTTGCTGAAGGGAGGCTACCGGCTGATATAACTTCTGGTGAAAATGTTTTTCTTCATTATTCAGCAAACAATTTTATTTCAGCCACAGTTAAAAATTTCAAATCTACTAAATGCACTGAAAATGAAAATGGGAAAAAACGATAAATTATTAAACATCGTCGTTTCGCTTATAGTTTATAAAATTTGACTCAAAGCACGCAATGTTTACGAAGTCTCAGCTGTATGTTGTTTAAGAAATGAAAGTAGAAAGCATCGCAACTCGTGTGTTGAAGCGTTAAACCAAAGACTTACCAGCCTTATTTTGACGCTTTTGTCTTATTTTGCTGAATGTGATTTTTGTATATATTATATACAAATATCACATTCAGCATTGCCGTTTCTTGTGGTTTCACGCGTGCCGGGAGTTCATTTTCTTGTAATACTCCCCGAAATTGGATCATACATGCACTGCCGAGAATTAACCTGATGATGTTTTTCAAAACATCTTATTTGTTATCAACTTGTCTCGTACTTATTAAGGCGTGAAAAGTCTGATGCGAAACGGTTAATAATTTGCATAGAGATTACTTTGAACAAAGAAACAAACAGAACAAATTATTGCTCTTAGTTTGGCTGCAGACAATTTGCATTTTCATAAGGTTCTGAACGAAGGTCGAGCGCCGAACACAAACTCATAGAGCAAGTTCACAGCAGTGAGTACACAGCAACTAAATCATGGCTTTCTCAATTGACAACATTGTTGAAAGAAAAGATGAAAACGAAAACGAGGCACCGAGATGTCAAATGTGTTTATCAGAAAACGAGGAATTAAAAGCTTTTTCCAGCTGCGGGCACAGTGTTTGTCAACGTTGCTTTGAGGAAATTATTCATAGCACTAAGGTTTGTGTGCGCTGTCCAGCCTGCGAAAAAGAGTTTACTTCGACTGAGAATAAAATCAACGCTGAAAGGATGGAACCATGCAAGACTGAACTGCGATTCGATGAGAACCAAAGAAGCTGTGTTTCGGACTTACAGGACAAGTGCAAAACGAAAGTACAAAAGATAGAAGAAATTTTATTCGAGATTGATCACTGTCAGCAGGTGAAGTTTAAGCGAGGATGTCAGTTGAAACAAGAAATTCACGAGATGGCTGATGGACTGGTGGAAATGATACGAAAACAAGAGAGGGAACTGTGTGAGAAGCTTGAGGAAGACGTAGCGAAAGAAATCGAAAGAATTGGCTCAGTTCACAGGCTCATGCTGGAAGCACTATTAGAAAAATCAAAACAGTTTATTAAAGCCACGGAGACCGTTCTTACTGGCCCCGCAGCTGATGTAAGTGTCCATACAAAAGAGGATATTATATCAAATTCAATGGAAATTATTGAAGCAAATCTGTATCCGTCCGGCGTGGAACTTATTTCGTCTGATTCACACACAATTACATTTGACACCAATTGTAAACTGGTCGAAAAACTTGTAAAAGAAGGGATCGGAAAACTCGAGACGAATTACTGTCCGGTTAGCAAAGTCAATCCTTGCCGCTTGTCACGGATGCTGTCAGTCCATTTCCACACACCTGAGGTTTTGCTGACTTTAAGAGCCGAAGATATCGGACTGAACTCGTTTTCGCCCATTTCACTCGCCTCTGACGGGAAAAGCACAGTCGCAGTCGCTGATCCAGAAAATCACAGCATCCTTCTTTTAGACAAAAACGGAAAACTACGCAAACAATTCACAGCTAAGGGTTCTACATTTGGTCCTGCGACATTTTCCGGTTTATGTTTCACCAGAGAAGATGAAATTTTGGCAGTTCATGGCTCGACTCACATTCATTTTATCAACCCGGAGACTGGCCGTTTTCGGCTCAGTTACAAAACTAGCCCCAGTCATGGAGTCAAATATTGTTTCATTTCATGCGACGAGAAGGGAAGAGTTATTGTTATTGCGTGTGTTTTCGTGTATTCAGAATCCCCCTTTGGCGAGCCCGAGTTGAAGTTTGGTACCTCGGGTGAAAATAAACTCGAGTTTCCTTTCCGCGCCCTCTATCATAAAGATGAATACTTCGTCTCCGACATGGAGAAAGGTTCCATCATGGTTTTCAGAAAGGATGGGAGTTTTGCGCGACAGTTTGGCAATAAAGAGCGAGGCGAAGGAGAGCTCATTTTGCCAATTGGGTTTGCAATCGATTCACAAAACGAAACTGCGTATGTCTGTGACTGGGGATCGAACAGTTTGCAGGTCTACAAACTGGACGGTAGTCACGTGTACACATACACGCTCGAAGGGCGACCAACCGATGTTGCTCTGCTAGCGGACAGAACTGTTGTGCTCTGCTCTAAGGATGACAAGTGGATAAAGTTTCTATTATTACCGTGACTGTGACAGTGCTTATTAATTTCAGAATTGAGTAAGTTTGCGGTACCAGGCTTTCAATGTTGAATGCTTAAGCACTATTCAAATTCTAAGAACAACAGAATACCAACACTATGTTTTTATTTTGAAAAAGTCCTAATTCGAAATATCAGTTTCGTTTTTCTTGCTGTGAACAGAAGATTCCAGAGCCGATCTTTTTCATTTTAGGTTTTCAATTTATTTTCGTTTTTGATTACTGCACTGACAATCTTTTGGCGATGACCAATCAAAATGCTTTTGACAATGACGGTTTTCGTCAAACGTAACCTATTTCTTTTTGTGGTGTTGTTAAACGGTGATAAATATTTAACTTGCACTGACTAAACCGTGTTTTAAAATAAAGCCGCTCCAGCTGTTTCTGAAACAAGAAACAAAATAACTGAATAGCCAAAGAGTAATGAGATTTCCTTCTGATTAGCAATGACATAAAGCTGGTCTGTTGAGCGAGCCGGGAAACTCAACTGAGCAGGGAGACTTTGCTTTCTTTCCTGTTTTTCCTTGTGTACCCCGAACGTACACACTAGAAACCTGTGCGTGTTTGTTAGCCATGCGTGTTTTGGAGTCACAAATGCAAAGGGGAATCTAAACCTGGCCTTATGACTATTAGGAATACATTTCTGCGCACGAAGATAAAGCAGTCGTCTCTTGTATAGTTGACAAGTTGAACAAAAACAGTGGCTGTAAAAACTGACAAGGTTCGCATTGAATATATGACAAGAAAGTTAAAAAATATATACATAAAAACGAATGTACCTTTTCATTTAATTGTCCCTACTTTTTGTCAATTACCGATTTTACTCAAGCACGAGATAATATCTTTCCAACACAAAGTGAATTGCTTTATATTGTTAGTCATTTTCAAATTTGCGCCATTCTGGGGTGCGTGGCACTATAACCTTACAGAAAACAACAAGTTAACCAAGGCCAACAAAAAATTTTCAAAGAGATACGGAGGTAGTATTTCCTACAGATCATAGGCAAACCCACGAGTCCGTGGCTTAAAATAATTTCTGGAACAGTGCCATTCACCGTGACCAGCTAACGTGAATTTTGCTCTGACAAACCCCATTTCCGACCAGTCGAGGTACTAACTCTATTTGTCTGTTTGAAACAGAGAACAGGAGACGCTATTTTTCACACTTTCCGCAAACACGTGTAGTCAGTTGTCACAACACCTGAATTATGTGGTTGAACGGGCGGGCAAAAAATGGGCACGGCAGCGATAGATCACAAATTTCGCCAAAGCGTTTTTACAAAACCAGATACCAAAACATGCACCTCAAAACAGATTATCAGCGTTGACAAATTGACTGAATAAGATACTTTGGCAGTTTATTAAAGAAAGAATATACGTGCCTGGTCAGCCTGGTCAGCATGACCGGCAATAGAAAGTTTTGTCCGGTCAAATAATCACTGGCCGGACACTCTCCTTTGACCGGCCGTTATTTTAACCCTTACCATCACGAAAGTAGCTTACAGGAAAGAGTATGGTCGGTCAGGGCAGGATGGTATAACAACTTGGCACATTAACAAGCCGGTCAAAAAAGACAAACAAAGTTATTGACAAAGCTTAGTTGCCAACTATCACACTGTGCCATCAGTCACGCAATACCATCATTCGTTATTGTCGTGACATGAGCGTCAATCAACATTGCCGTCACACCACTCCAAGAACTTAGCAGCGTTGGCCACAAAGTGCAGGTTTTCATGAAAATTCTTTATCATTTTTGTTCTCTGCAGATAGTTAAGAAAATACAGTAATTTTGCGGATAAATGTGGCTCTTTATTTTCCTTTCCCATAAAAGGTACACAAAACAGAACTTACACAATGTGTTTGCTAAATTCTGTTCATTTATCGTTTAGATTGACATATATGCTAGAACGACATCTGCCAACTGCAGTTCGTTTATTCTCTGTAAAATTTATGTAACTTTATTACTAAATACTTCAATAAGTAAGGTAGCTTGGCTATATATTTCGTTATGTCAAAACTACTGCGTTTTCCTTTTAAATCCTCGACAAAATTTTGCGGTCTTACATGGACGGAAAACGCAGGTGGGAAAGTTAGTTAGCAGTGTTTTACAGGCTAAAATGTTACACTATAGATTTCGAGTAATAAAACAACACACTATATTGACCTATGCTTGTCGCCTCATGCTAAAAAAGTCGCATCAACACAACTTTTTCAAACCCATTACATGAATAGCACATCTTCTTTTCTGTTTAAAACAGTAAAATGAACACAAACCCTTGACTATATCGTTATATGGTTATATCAAATGAAGACGCTTGAGTCGCGTGAATGTCCACGTGTCCTAAGATACAAGAGAACATAACACGATTGGTAAATTGGCGGCTGTGATGCACGGAGGAAATGCGTTATGGGATTAAGGGAGGACGGAGGGGGGAGCGAATGGGAAAAGGACTAGTACCACCCTCTGGATATTTACTGTTTACCCTTTTACTTTTTAGACTCTCTGTTCAGTAAAAGTGGATTCATATAGAAATTATGAAACTTCACTGTACATTTCCATAACCTTGCTTCATTATATCTTTGATATCACGCTCCGCGATATGCTCGGCAGGAGTTTCTTTCCTTATCCTTTTAATGTCCAAAATTTGCAACGTGAACAATCAGAAAGGGCAAAAAGTGAAATTCCATAACTCTTCAATTACGTAAATTCATTTCCCTAAATTCGACAACTTCTCAGGTTTAGTAAACGTATTTTCAGACGTTTTCATAACTTTTGCACGGCTGCGTGAAAAACATGTTAAAGTAGAATACGGAATTTTTTTTTGTAAACTGGCTTGTTTTACCTTTTTTTCTCCCTCTAACAAAATAGTTTCAAAACTAAGGTTCAAATTGGCAGATTAATCTGGAGGCTTTCCGGCGTTTAAGTGACGAGGATGTGCGAACGACGGGAACAAATTAACCATGCCTTAGCCTTGTCACTGCCAACTACATAAAACGTAGTTAAGTTATAGCGGTGCTCTCTTATGGAGCAATTTACCCCAGAATGTAAGAAGCACTTCTTCATTAGAGACCCTTAAAAAAAAGGAACACAACCGGGTATACTGTGTATCGGGTTCTCTCACGGCAATCACGTAAAACAGTAGTTGAACACAAAGCACTCCCCCCTGAGGTGTGATACTGAATCAATACTTTACTGACCTTCACTTGTAAGGTGGCGGTGCTTGTCCATATGGATATCCCCCGGGCGGTGGGGGATGTGAACCCACCGGGTACCCTGCGGGGGGAGCCGGGTAGTGCCCCGGGGGTGGCGGGTAATGTCCTGGAGGTCCAGTTGGTGGAGGATATTGTCCAGGGGGTGGGGGATGCGTTCCAACTGGGTATCCAGCCGGGGGAGGCGGGTAATGCCCAGGGGGTGGCGGGTATTGTCCTGCAGGTGGCGGGTATTGTCCTGGAGGTGGATAATACCCTGCAGGGGCTGGTTGGCCGGCTCCAGGGTAGGAGGGGTATGAGGTTGAATGGCCTGGCAGATGGCTACCGGTGTGCATATGGTCCGCTACGTACGTTTGTCCATAGGGGCTGAACTATAGGAGAGAAAACACAAATTGAATTGGTCCACTGTCCATGGGAGCTGAACTGCAGGAGAGAGAAAACACAAGTTGAGCTGGTCTACTGTCCATAAGGGCTGAACTATAGGAGACAAAATACAAGTTGAGTCGGTCTATTGTCCATAAGGGCTGAACTACAGGAGACAAAATCCAAGTTGAGTCGGTCTATTGTCCATAGGGGCTGAACTATAGGAGAAAAAATCCAAGTTGAGTCGGTCTATTGTCCATAAGGGCTGAACTACAGGAGACAAAATCCAAGTTGAGTTGGTCTGCTGTCCATAGGGGCTGAACTACAGGAGACAAAATAAAAGTTGAGTTGGTCTGCTGTCCATAGGGGCTGAACTACAGGAGACAAAATACAAGTTGAGTTGGTCTGCTGTCCATAGGGGCTGAACTATAGGAGAGAAAACACAAGTTGAGTTGATTTCTGCGCTCCAATCATTAGTACATCTCTACAGGTACATTTAAGAAACTTAAGCTATGACAGGCTTTCACTGTAGGGGGGGGGAGGGGTTGGCGTTTGGAATTTTGAATCTTCCTACCACGAGCTTCTCCGTTCTTGCTCACTCTTCTTACTAGAAGAGAGAATGCTCCTTTATTTAAAGTATTTTACCATATTTGGACGGAGACTGCACGAAACGGCCTTAGTTTGATTACGAATGCTGAGCTAAAGGTGATTAACTGATTGCTGCGGTTGAAATATCCGAGTTGAATGGGCGAAACACAGCCAGAGACTGAGCAAACAGGCACGAGTGTTTTATTTAAGAAATGGTCCATGATGCTAAGCGTGCGTTTATTGAGTCACGGATGCATGTGGGGAGTTGGGAGAGCATGCAAAAGGCGTTTGAGTGCTTCCAGTTGAGTGCTTCTGTTCTTTGTTGATTGCCCTTCCAACTTCCCCATGGATTCATAACTCGATAGACACACAGCTAGCTAAAGCAGGGACCACTTCTTTTAGAACATCGTCACTTTATTCAGTAAGTGAAAAATTACCTTCTTTCCGAGCCGCTATTCATCGACCGGGATGTTTTTGTAATTTATGTCTATGGCAGCTCATTTTTATTACTTAAATTACACCTTCATTTTAATCGAGAACAATTTTTCGAAACCATTTACTACTGGAAAAATACTCTTTTACAACTCGTTCCTAAAATACTTTTTTTTAAAATGAAAAAATTCATTATTTTCACGTCCCAGTGTAATATCAGCCACCTACCAAAAGTTTGACTTCAAAGAACGCCGGTTCGTTCCTGTGGGTGGAGCCAGGGGGCGCTATTGTACCATTGGGGTTGACGCCCACGTGTTGACCAGGGAACATGCACGACTCCAGTGCCACATAATGATCAGGTGTCTCGTGTACATAGAAGTGGCAGTAGTTATCCAGTGACTAAAATAAGAATAATAGAATACGTGAAACAATGCAAAAAAATGTACCCTGGGGGAAGGGGTAAAGGGGTGTTTAGGGTCATAAAAGTGGCAGTAGTGACTAAAGACAAACAACAGTATAAGTGAAACAATCCAAACAATGTACCCTGGGGGAGGGGTAATGGGATATTTAGGGACACACACATAGAAGTGGCAGTAGCTATCCAGTGACTAGAATATGAACAACGGAATAGATCAAATAACACCATCAAATGTGTTCTGTGGGGGAGGGGGGAAATGTTATCGAATGGCGAAGGTTATTCATCAAGGGAGGGATAAAGTGATACCTGTTCTCTAGCTCTTAGGAAAACAGCAGCAACATGGCAAGACAATTTGTCTGTAGAACTCTTAGCGCAATTTTTTACGTCCTGATGTACTTCAACAACGTCTGCTTGTCCTTGTCAAAACATCATCATACTTTGGCTAACTCAGCAGAAGCAGTATTTATAAGCGAAGCTTGGACTTAAGTAGACTGATTAACAATGGAACTTTTCATGTTACTGTATAAGCTGGCCATTTTTATCATGAATAACAAACGTTTGCACTCAATCTGTTGAAGGACTTTGTTCAAAACCTTGCTCTGAATAATTAATAATCAAAGTATTTTGATAATTCGAATTTCAATTCTGGAGGCTATATCTTTAACCCTCCATACGGATTAGTACAAAAAGGACACCGTGAATAAAAACTAAACATTTTGTTCCTTTCAAGAGCTAAGGATAAACAAGTCACAGGCTTCATTCAACTAACAGTCTCAAGATGTTTTGACCAACATCGTAATTGCTGAATATCGCAGAGCGTAGTCATACCAAGAGAGAACCCATTTATTGCACGTCTTGACGAATGATTGATGTTGACGATTAATTGATGTAATATTAACCAATTCATTGCACGTCTTGACGATTGATTGTAACTGATGATTGGTTGATTTCATACTGAACCAACTTATTGCACGACAAATGATTGATATTGATGGTTGATTGATGTAACTCGGCTTACCTTTCCTCTCAACAGACCGCCATCCACTCCAAGGTAAAACTCTGGGTGGGCTACGCTTGCGAGAGCAACAACATTCCCACCAATATGGGTGGCAGTAAACTGGGCTACAATCCAAATTTAGTATTAGTTTCAAAATAAAATCATTTTAGAAAGAGAGAGAGATAGGTATCTAGATAAGATTGTTTATTCAAAATTCCCAAACTGCAGTTTGAGCTGAAAAACAAGGGAGGTCACAATTACAAAAAAATGACGAAGCTAACTAACTACAATATATGATTACACTTATTAACATAATCACTTGGTTTACTGGTAATGAAAAACAAATATTTACTATTTACAATGCTCGTGTTTTCTTGCTTAAATATTCTGTTGGAAGGACTGCTAATTACCGGAAGTTTGGAAAGGGAATCTTTGTTGTAATTGAAAGCACTGGCATCAAAGAATGAGCTGAATGAATTTGCTTTGCACATTGGTACTAAAGTCAAGCTTAGTGTTGTTTTCGGGAATGTGGGATTGCTTAAGGTATATAGAAGACTGCTTGCATTTGCATTTTGCAATCTTTTTTTACCTTTGTTTGAGTCCATACAACTCAAAATTAGGTTGGTCTAGATCAATCTTGACAATTTTACAATTATCCGGCAATTTCGACCGGCGCCAGGTAAACGATTTTAGCTTCACTGGTTTCTAAAACGGCCAATAACTCAAGACACGGTAGCCAGCAAGTCAAACGTCAGTCAACTGTGGTATTCAGATTCTCGTGCCTATATTTTGTGACCTCGCTCTGTTAGTAAGTGCAGAATTACCAGATGGTTGATAGCACATCATGACTTTACCTTCTTGTGCAGGCCTTGGTGAAAGATGGTCGGTTACAAAATGTTCATTGTTCCCATTCGGGCCTCACCTTCTCGAGGGACTCCAATCAAGGCAGGCATTTTAGCAAATTGATCTTGACATGACCCTTTCTCCCATTTGGGTCTCACCTCTTGAGCTGGTCCAGGTAGAGGCCGATTTCTCAAATGATTGATTCACAAGCCTTTATTTCTACTTGGGCCTTACCGTCTTCCGCAGGTCCTTAGAAAGCAGAACTCTTAGCTGGTTGATGGTGAAACGACCAATATCTTGTGCATGTCTTGGTGAAGGCAAACTTCTCAGCTGGTTGGTCGTGACACAACCTGTACAGTATTCCCATCTGGCAATTACCGTCTTCCGCAGGTCCCAGTAAAGGTATAACGATGAACTGGTTGATCTTGAGGAAACCCTTATTACCATTTGGCCCTTACCTTCTTGTGCAGGCCCCAGTGAAGGACAAAATCTCAGCTGGTTGATCGTTACGTGACCCCAATTCCCGTTTGGCCTTTACCTCCTCGTGCAGGCCCCAGTGAAGGTAGAATTGTCAGCTGGTTGATCGTGACACGACCCTTATTCCCATTTGGCCCTTACCTTCTTGTGCAGGCCCCAGTGAAGGACGAAATCTCAGCTGATCGATCGTTACGTGACCCCAATTCCCGTTTGGCCCTTACCTCCTCGTGCAGGCCCCAGTGAAGGTAGAATTGTCAGCTGGTTGATCGTGACACGACCCTTATTCCGATTCGGCCTTTACCTTCTTGTGCAGGCCCCGGTGAAGGCAGAATTCTCAGTTGGTTAATCGTGACACGACCCTTATTCCGATTTGGCCTTTACCTTTTTGTGCAGGCCCCGGTAAAGAAAGAATTCTCAGTTGGTTGATCGTGACACGACCCTTATTCCCGTTTGGCCCTTACCTCCTCGTGGAGGCCCCGATGAAGGTAGAATTCTCAGCTGGTAGATCGTTGCACGACCCTTATTCCGAATTGGCCCTTACCTTCTTGTGCAGGCCCCAGTGAAGGAAGAATTCTCAACTGGTAGATCGTGACACGACCCTTAATCCCATTTTAGCCCTTACCTTCTTGTGCAGGCCCCGGTGAAGGAAGAATTCTCAGTTGGTTGATCGTGACACGACCCTTATCGCCATCGTCAAACTTCACAGCGTACTGTACTGAGTAAGGGTTGGAAGCATTCACATCAGTGACGGTTCCCGGGTAATACTTGGGACTTCTTGGCCAAAAGGCAATCACACGGGAGCCTTTCTTCACAGCATTGGGAGTGGGTTGGACATCCAAAATGACCGCTGGATCGTCATCAATATCATGAGAAATTCTATCGCCGTCATCAAATTTGACGTGAATCTTTGAATCTACGCGCTCTACTGTTCCATGAAAGTACAAACCATTGGTCCAGCGACCCCAAACACGTGTCCCGACTAGAAATGAGTCGAAAATTCATTGTTAAATTACAAAAATATATAAGCTTCCCTACCCAAACAGATTTTTTTTTCAAAACGAGCCCAAATTTACAGAACTTAGGGTAGAAATAACTTCAGGAAAAATGTTCTGTTAAGATACACGTCTCCATTACAGTTAGAATACAGTGTGAGGTGGTGGCAGTAATTTCTTTTAAAAAATGACAACATATGGTATCACTATCTATTTCTTTACAAGAAATCAACCTTTTTTAAAAGATTTTCCTTCGAAAAATTACGATTGCTTTTCATAAAAAGACACAGTAGAGGAGCCCAAAAAAAATTGGACACGATTCTAACTAAAGGCAACAGTCTCCGTGACCACATATAATAATAATAATAATATATAATATACCATTCTACATCGTTTCAATGGTTTACAAGTGTGTCTAAAAAAGAAAG
>JAOBYE010291097.1:0-15796 GCA_025403585.1 Parazoanthus swiftii | reverse complement strand
CCACCCCTCCTCCCCTCCCCTCCCCCCGCTTCCCTCGTGCCCCTAATAAATGATTTGTCCTTTACCTTAACCCTTTTAAAACATTTAGGCTTTTTTTGAGAAATGCCAGTCAAGATTTTCGAAATGGTTACAAATAAAAGCTGGCCATTTGGCATGCGAACAGCTTTAGCCTCGCAAATAACTTTCCAATAAAGTTTTAATTAAGAAATGAACTTGCTGTAGCAACAGTCATTGGACAACATGATTGTCCGCTATCTCGGATTTTTCGAAAGTTTTGTTTTAAGCAAATTTGAAGTTAACTTCCTTGGGTTTAAAACAAAACATGTATTTATAGGCTCAAATACTAAAATATTTTTTTAAAAAAGGGTAAAATTGAAAATAGAGGAATTTTGTAAAAAATTTCCATTTTTTTATTTAAATTTCGATTTGCATTTTAAAATAATTTTGCATAAACAATGAGTGATGACATCATTCAGTTAACGCAAGAAGATGTCTTTTTAATTCAGTTAAAGTATTGCAAGTTTCATTTGATTGCTGCTAAGCTTCAGGTTTTAGGTTCGAAAAACCTAGGGAGGGGGGTCCCGTAGGATCCCCCCATAAACGTTGAAGGGTTAAGAGTTAAACGTAGCGGCCCCTGCCGGATAAGCGGCACAGCTGAATTTTTGCGTGTTGCCTGGTTTTCGAATACAAGATCTACTTCTTTAGCGTTTCGCATCGTGCAGACATTTGTTTTTGGCTGGATCAGATCACGAAAATTTGTTTACACTCTTCCACTCCGTATCTTCCCAATCACGATATCAAATTACCCGGGTCGACTGTCACATGCGCAAGAAGGCCCAGAGTTCACTTCAGCTGTCGAGCGATTTCGGTCGTCTTCTCTTCAGTCAAAATGAAAAATTTGGCTTCAATTCTTCTCGTTTCTCTTCTCTACTGTGGTTCAGCTGGTGGAACTGAAGACACGTTGTGGCCAATACCGCAGCATATTTCAGGAACTGGCGGTCCATACCCCGTATCTCCTGCTTTCAGTATCCTTAGCTCTTCCAAGTCAGAGGTTCTCAGAAGAGGTATCACTCGCTATCTGGAGATAATCTTACGGGAGATAAGTGTATCCGACCAGGCAAATGAAATTCCTGAAATCAGCGATACAAGTCTTGAGCTGCTTCTGGTGAACTGTTCTAGCGACGACGAGAGTTTGAGTTTGGAAACGTCATACCAATACAGTCTGACTGTCACAGCGGGGAAAGCTCAACTCGAAGCTGCCTCACCTTACGGGGCTCTGTAAGTTGGATTCCGTTAGGTTAAACTTAAAGCTAATCGTTTGTTGCGTGAGATCGGACTCGGTGTAAACTAGCTAGTTCTTAGGAAGCAAACCTAAATACGCCAACATCATTTAAAAGGGGAAAAAATACGGCGGGCATGACCTTAGGCTCGTGATCTGTGGAATACATGCCAGCCCAGTATGATCGGTAGTATCAAATGTCTTGCCTTGTTAATGGCTTTCATGAACCGCAACCGGAAGTGAAGTATAAAGAAAGACTAGCACAACACGCATTTATTTTTCTTGGGTTGGCATAAAACTACTTTATTGTGCTTGAAAAATCACAGCATATCTTAGTACTGCTTATCAAAATACAGTCGGGCATTTATAAATTCAGAAATTTTCTGAATTATATTATATGTACAGCCATAACACTTTTTTTTCTGAATTTACTTATATGTAGAAAAAATGGAAAAATATATTATATATAATAAACAGTTGCGAAAATTTCTGAATTACCTAAATTCATAAAAATTGAAACTAATACAAAGATGAGAAAATTTCTGAATTACCTAAATTCAGAAAATTTGAAACTCTGTATTATATATAGAGATGCGAAAGTTTCTGAATTACCTAAGAAACTCTATATTATAATACACAGATGCGAAAATTTCTGAATTACCTAAATTCAGAAAATTTGACACTCTGTATTAATTGGGCTAATCCGAACCGCAAGTGCCTTGCGTTTCTCTAACAGATTTAGAGACAGTTTCTGTTTAAGCGTCAATGACCTATCTGGGTAAAAATTAGCAAGAAGTAACGGAAATATCTGGCAGTGAAATCGTGTTTAGGGCAAATCAAACACGACATGTAACCAGAACAAGATGCAGGCCTTTAATTGGAAAGCAAACAGTGCAAATTCAGAAATTTTAGCGCTTTGTATTAATACAAGGAGACAAATTTTCTAAACTTTGCAAATTCAGAAATTTTGGCGATATCTATATAATAATACAGGGAGATAAATTTTCTGAACTTTGCAAATTCAGAAATTTTGGAGATTTGTATATATGTTATAACACAGAAAGACAAATTCAGAAATTTCTGAATTGTTAAATCTCATATATATGTATGATGTATATATATATATTGCTTCTATTTGTACAAATATATAAATTCAGAAATTTTCTGAATATATGTATTCCCAATACACTCTGACGTCTTTAAAGAGATACCCGGGAGAAACGGATCGTACGAAGTGTTTCAATACTATTAGAGAGGAGTCGAGGAACTGTTGGTCTTGTTATCCTCTTCCATCGCTTCTCTCATTGTTTTCCTCAATGGTTTTACTAGCTCAGGTTTATCAGATTGCACAGGGCCGACTGGTTGCCTGTGCAATCAACAATGTCAGTGTGACATTTGAATTTGTTCTTAATCCGCACTTAATTCTCTCTGTCTGTCTGTCTGTCTGTCTCTGTCTGTCTGTCTGTCTGTTTCTGTCTCTCTGTCTGTCTGTCTCTGTCTCTGTCTCTCTGTCTCTCTCTGTCTCTGTCTCTCTGTCTCTCTCTCTCTCTGTCTGTCTCTGTCTCTCTCTGTCTCTGTCTCTCTGTCTCTCTGTCTCTCTCTGTCTCTCTCTGTCTCTCTCTGTCTCTCTCTGTCTCTCTCTCTGTCTCTCTCGGTCTCTCTCTGTCTCTCTGTCTCTCTCTGTCTGTCTGTCTCTGTCTCTGTCTGTCTGTCTGTCTGTCTGTCTGTCTGTCTGTCTGTCTGTCTCTCTCTCTCTCTCTCTCTCTCTCTCTCTCTCTCTCTCTCTCTCTCCCCCTCTCCCTCTCCCGTCTCTAGGTGTGAAAATAAGTGCAGTTAACTGGTTAAAATGATATATTTATTTTCATCCAACACCTCCTTCTCAGATATGGCCTTGAAACGTTCTCCCAGTTGGTAGTGAAAGGAAGCCTGATATACAGCCAAATTGACATCTTTGATTACCCGGAGTACGCGCACAGAGGTCTAATGCTGGACACGGGGTAGGGCAGCTACTTACAAACCGGGAGTTGGTGTGCGGGGGCATTTATACGTACGTGTGTGCATTCGCCGTTCGTGGAAGCGTATATGTTTTTGCGTGAATGCGTGAGCTTTTTCTTAAATGTGTTTTTGTGAATAAGATCTGTCAGTTGTTGGCAGGGGAAGGGGAGGGGTAAGCGAAAAATGTATGTTGCGCACAGGAATGGCCAGCCAGCTATTACTTACCAAGATGAATACGTGGTTTAATTTTTTTGTTTGGACAGCGTGTGTTTGTGTGTTTGTGAGAGAGAAAAAGAGTGTGTCCACCCGTACCTAAACCATGGCCAAGTCAATTGTTTCATAAATCTTGTCTTATTCTTGTCGATTTAACATTTTCTTATTTAACTGTAGGCGCCGTTTCTTCCCAATTGAGTTACTTTACAACATTATGGACGCCATGAGTTACGTCAAAATGAACGTCCTACATTTTCATATATCTGACTTGTGCCGATTCAGCGTGGAGAGTAAACTGTAAGTAAGACGCATGCAGTTAATCGCCTCGTCACAAGACCTCTGCGCATGGCCTTAGCTTTTGATAATACTGTGTATTAAACTGTACGTTGTCTTTCTGTCTGTCTGTCTATCTGTTTGTCTATACGCCAAAACAATGTGAGGCCTTTTAAGTAACCAATCACAAAAATCAACAGAATGGTCCAATATAACAGATTCTCCGAATTTGATATCTTTGAACAGTGAGTCATAACTTTGGTTATGACAAAATCAAAGGTAAGGCCATTAGCACTAGTTTCATCAGAGGCTCGTTGTTCAGGGTCAAACGTTTGAAGTATGCGGTATAACTGATTAGTCTACATTAGCAAGATCGTTGGTCTACATTAGCAAGATCATCTATATCGAAAGGAAAATCGCGAGTTATTGATACCCGACCAGGGGTATCAACTGTTGCTCACTCCAGTATAGTCTCGAAAATTCTTTATAGAAAAAGGATAAAGGTGTAGAGTAGGTGGCCAAGATCCTACTTGACTGAGCACTTTTGAGACGGACGCCCAGGAGTTCAAATGACTGACAATTATTAGTCACTCACTTGTGTATTTCAAGGTTGCTTTTAGAGAAGATTACTTCATCCTTTAGGACACAGGATACAGTTTCAAGAGCGGTCTCACTTTTAGGTTGCAGCCATATTTCTTTGAAAGCAAAAAAGCAGGGCCGTAGCAAGTGGAGGGGCTGGGGGGGGGCATGCACCCCCAGTTTTTCCCCAACAAATGTGTCAAGTTCAGCAAATTATCCAAAGCCAGAGAAAAACGGGAAATATTTTACTAGTTTTAGACACTGATTTTAATTCAAATGGTGTTTAAAACCCAGAAAAAACATTTTCAGACAAACTTATTCTCAAAATTTCCCGGGGGTGCATGTCCCCGGACCCCCTAGAAGGGTCGCAACTTTGGCTCTCGATGGTGCCCTCCCCCCGGTTTTCCAAGGCCTCGATCTATGCATGAGGCTGTGACTACTGCTGAGGTTGTTTACTTGTCTCAGTCAATCTAGCCGTAACCTCTTTGACAGATACACCATTAGTACGGAAATATAGTTTCAAGTGTATATAGCTGTAAGCAGCACGCGCGAAACGTGATCATGAGATGACTTAGACGCGCAAAGAAAAGACGCCTGGAAAAATGTGAGCCCACATGCAAATTTGGAGACACACAGTAGCCAAAATGTTGTTCAAAATTTGTGTATGAGGCAAGGCTTTATTAATCTGTTGTAGAACCTGAACCGTCGGGTTTTTTTTAGTTATCCAGACCTGAGGAACAACGAGAGCGAAGTCTACACGCAGGAGGACGTGCAGAAGATTGTGGATTACGCGAGAGACCGAGGGATAAGAGTGATTCCTGAAGTGGAGTCAGGGTAAGGGATCCATATATTTATATATTTGTCCATCCTTGCATACATAAACCAGCCATCTATTCATCCATCCAGATTCAAATGAGATATGAATTCGTCCAGATATCCATCATGCACTGCCGAACCATCGTCACCATTTCATCACCATTCTTCTATCCTTCCAATTAGATTACGTAACTAAACGATGATGAGGGATATCAGTTGCAGGGTTACCGCTCACGTGTGTTTTGGCCAAATTCAAACTAATTACAAAACATTTCCAAAAAACACAAATGAATTAATTTTTAATATTACAAGCCATCATGTGATAACGTTTCAAAGTATTGAGGCACAAATGACGCCCAGGAAAGAAACCGTTTTAAGTTTAGTATCTTTAAAACTTCTTTGAACAATATCTTGTGAATTTCGATAGAGGTTCATTGAATATGGAATAATCCGTTACATAACATTGCATACTTTTCATGTGCTTCCCGCGGGGCTTTTCAACAACCTGTTCACATCAAGTACATGGACAAGTGATCGAGGGTCGTAGCCAGACCGCTATCAGCGAGTTCACAATGACTTTCTGTCTGAGATATTAAGTTGCGCCTGCAATTTTACATATGAAGTTACAAATTAATGTATAGGTCACCATGTGAAACTAAAAGTAGCTTGTCCCTCATTGGTTCATTTTTTACATCGGTTAGGGACTAGGCTTGCGGGCTCATCGTCCAAAACTTTGGCCTCTTCTCTAAAACCTAGACTTTGCTTGCCATCCATCTAATGTTTTCATGATTTATCCTCTCCTGTAGTGGCCACGCCAACGGAATGGTAGGACTTGCAAACAAAACGAAGGGATTAAAGTTCTGTAACTCTTCCAACTACCTTATGCTTTACAACGATCCAGAGGTCAGCGGTTTTCTTACTATCTTTTATAAGCAACGACAGGATGAACACAAGTGTCGATATGAAAATCCAACAAGCAACTCTAGAAAGTTCAATTAATGTTAGCGTTAAACGCATCGCTTTTTGTCTTAATAAGCGCTCTCCGTTTTACAAGTAGCATTGATTCTAGAGAAAGTTAATCAAGAAAAGCGTATGCTAAGTCAGTTCTGTATAAAGAAGTCTGTTTAAAGCATATCTAACAAGACATATTCATAAGACCTGATTTTTTTCTCCCAGCAGCACACAAGAAAAGATCGAAACCTCTATGATATCTTTTGTATAGCGCAATACAATAAAACCAAGCACAATGTGCATCTGAACAAAACATCGTCTCATATAGTAGTTTAGCAAACTTAAAAAAAAACTGATCATTGAACGGGAAGTATTTAAGATTCTGTAAGTTTGTGTTAAAGTAAAAAAACCAGGGCAGGAGTTAAGGGTAGCTTATTTTACAGTTTAATGGACGTGTTACTTTTCACCCAACAGAATGTTACTGTCACAACAATGAAAGGTATTCTCAAAGAAATGACTGAGCTGTTTCCTGACAATTTTTTTCATCTCGGGATGGACGAAACAAGAGTGGTCAAAAACTGCACACAGAACAGTAAGTGAACTATTTGTGGATATTTGAGTTTCAAGTTAAAGGAAGTATAGTCCAGGTTTGAATTCTCATCTAGTCGATACTGCAGTAAGCTGTATTTGTTTTCTTGCACGAGATGTTTTGCTTGTAAACTTATTTGTTTTGCCATGTGATCCGTTTCTTTGGCTGTAGTCGCGTTATTGTTTGTGCTATTAGTTTCGTGGCTACAGACTACGAAGATACTTCTAGAAGAAACTGTTTTGTCATTTTTAGCGGCTGCAGACACAGAATCAATTATCATTATCACTTCAACTGTCAACCGTTACTGCCATTGTCCTTGTTGCTATCACTGTCAATGTTGTTGTCATTGTTATTGTCACTGTGTTATCATTATCATCGTTGTTGTCACTGTCATCATTTTTACTATTACTGTCATTGTCAATAACCTTGTCATTACTGCTGCCATTGCCACTGCCTTAACATTGACATTTCTTTGTCAATGCCATTGATGTAAAACCAACTAATGGTATTACGAATGCTACTGTCCGGTGACACTACAATTTGAACTGCAACTGTAGCCACCACTGCCGCCACAACTGCCCTTGTCCTTGCTCGTCTTTTTTTGAGGATAATTTTGCCCAAACTGTTTTACTATCCAGTGGATAAATTCTTATTCACTGGATAAAATGGACTTGAACTGCAACTGTAACCACCACTGCCGCTACAACTTCCCTTGTCCTTGTTCTAGTCTTTCTCGCTCCTCCATTCCTTTTCTCTCGTCCTTTAGAGGATTTTTTTGGCCCAAACTGCTTTACTGTCGATACTAATTTAATTTTGATTTCTTGTGGCGATGAACTTTTACTATGATAGCTTACCTAGCTATTAATCTGTTTTATAATGGCTCGCTACTAGTTGCTGTTGTATTGATTTGATACAGATAACTTTAAAAAAAAATTTTTTTAAAGGCCACCCGTCTCGAATAGCCCTTATGGTTACTACGGGTGGCCTGCACTCAATTTCTGTCACCGTCCTTTCCTGTATCAGCAAATAATGTATCAACTATTGAGTGCTAATGAAGTATGTTGTTGTTGTTGTTACTGTCTAGCGGATAAAATCCTTATTTAGTGGATGAAAAGGACTAAATTGTTATATCTTGTATTTACTGTTTAAGGTTTCACCAGCTGATTATCCAGTCACTAATTAAAGACTCAACCAATCAACCGCGGTTATTGTTCCAACTATAATTGTAACACAACCAGTACTTTATCTTGTAACAGACACAAAGTCTCTGGAAATCGAGCTGCTTAAGTACGTACAGTCCTTGGGAAGGACAGCTTTTGCTTGGGAGGAGGTTTTGTTATCGACACAGGCGGTAAGTATGTGCGTTAATGGTTCGCGTTTACTTTGGTGTAGCAGACGATGATTCGACAACTAAAGATAAGTGCTCAAAATATTTGAAACAAGGAGCGTTCTGAACGGCTGAAAATTGCATTGCTCCACAGGCAATCAAAGGCACAGTTATACAGGCGTGGAAGTCAGCATCCATCAAAGAGATTGTTGACAAGGGATTCAGGGCGTGAGTAACGAGCTCCTTTCAATTAAGTGTGGTAATTATAGTCTTTAACGTCTTGGTTGAAACGCCTGAAGTTCGATTAACTGCATTCCAGACTAGGATTCACGGCATTCAGGAAGTTGTCAGACAATGAAAATAGGAACGATAACCCAAATTACGAAGAAGGGTAAGCGTAACTCTTAAATGTTTAGGCCTTTTGGACAAACAACGGTTATACGGGGGAGGGGGTCATTTGCCCCCCCCCCCACACACACACACATGATTATCGAAATGATAACAGATTGAAGATGTCATTCGGCATGCAAGCGCCTTTTTGAAGATAACATTTAGTCGAAAACGCGTGTGTGTTGTAAGCTTTAGAACATTTTACCATTAGTACATTTTAACTTTTATTGGCGTTTTACTGCGAATGTTGTTCAGAAAGTTCTCAGATTATCTAGGCGTGTTATCCAGATGAATGGCGGATATTCCCCGGGGGATATTCCTCAATCATGTTCGCTTCTCATTTTCAGACCAAATTATGCGACTATTCCTACCTACTTTTTATATTTGATTCGAACGTTTTGCGCATTGGCAGACTTACCTTCCAAAAGCAAATCTCAACATTTTCGTCCAAAAAGATGCAAACTTCAGGCCAAAATGTCAATATAAATATCATATTTCAAACCAAAGCTGCTTGAAAACATATCATTTTGCACCGTACACACCTTTGTCATAAACAGCTCATATGAGGGAATATCCCCCGATCATTTAAGCAATGTTATGTGTTAACTACAATAATTGTTTGGAATCTTTATAATGTAATCGTTGCTTAATTCCTCAGAGTAAACTCTCTGTCCAGCCACTTTTACTTGAACTACCTCAATAATAAAGCCAGTGGACTGTGGACGGACATTGCTGTGGATGTAAGCACCAAATGCTACAGCTTTTTTCTTGTTAAATTGCTCGTTACTACAGGGTGAACTCACTTGATAACCATTTCTACTTGAGCCAAGTAAAACTGCATGCCTCAGCACTTTGGACGGACATTGCTCTTAATGTGAGCTGCAATCTTTTCTTACGGGGCAGGGGGAAAATTTAGTACAATCTTTATTTTGATAATAACCTTAGTTAGCTGTTTCAGTAGAGTAGTATACCTCCCTTCAGCAGAATGTGTGGAATGTGAAATATGCTTGCTAACGAGCAAACTGTTGAACGTTTAATATGCACAAAACATTCCATACATACCACATATCCCGCATTTTGTTGAAGGCCCGCCAGGAATACTAATTTTCTCCAATCAGGCAACGTCTGGATCCGTTTAAGCGAGTCTCACTGTGTTTTGAGCAAGTTCTTAATTGGAAGCCTCGACGTTCTTAGAAAAAATGAAAACAAAAACAGTCGATTACTTTAAGCAATAACAGGTTTTCAAAACAAAACATTATAAGCTCGATTTGTATGCCGGCTGTCTTTGGACATCTAAGACTTTCAAACAGCTGTCACCTTATAAGTATTTTTTACTAGTCACCTGATTATATTCATAGTTTCTACAGCCTTTTCACACAGAAGAACAGACAGGCCTCCAACTTATATAGGATCCATGCCCGCATAAAGGAAGAACAGATGCACCCTCTCTCTCACACACACGTACATATTCTCCTATACACTAACACACAGCGTATGGCACTTCACTGAAAACTGTTTTATACCCTTGACCTACGCATGCGCAAACTCATTACATCTCTCAATACAACAGCTGACCGCAGAAGAGAAGATAATGCTTCTGGGAGGAGAGATGGCGATGTGGACCGATGAATATTGCTATAGATCGGAGTGTATTTATGACGCGTCAACCACTGCTGGATGGATGTATTACGGGCCCAAGTATGATGCACAGTTTTCGGAGTCAGTGAGCGCGCTGGTGAGTTAAAAATTTTGTCTGATTAAGAATTAACGCTGGAAAAGTTTTAAACTTACCACCAAATGTGCGATGAAAAACCTGCCATATCAATCATATACTAAAACCTCGTTACACGAGGAAATGTTCTCTTGTAACTTGCCATGCAAAGTGCATTGCGAGTTGCAGTAGACATGTTACGCGTTGCAGCAGGTTCTCCTTGATGCAGTAAGTTGAAGACTGTTCAACTGTCTCTGTATGTTGCTCCGCAAATTTTTGTTACGTAGCAGGTTGCAGACAGGGTGTTACGCCCATTTTTACTGCAACTTTTTCCGCAACGGCATTGCAATGCAAGACGCTAGTAAAATTTATTGTGAAATGGAGCATTCACTTAATGTGGTGATTGCGGGGGGGGGGGTCTCTCTCGGACAAGTCTTAAAACATGTTCAAACTTTTGCGCATGCGAAGCAATATTTCTTTTGAAAAACGAGTGGATAACTTTATGTTTGCCTAATAAGTTAACAAACTAATCTTTATCGAATGTGTTGTTTTACTACCACAGATTTGGCCGCGAGGAATCGTTGGCGCTGGCTCGTTCTGGAATTACCAATCTAAACTGGATGCTGAAAGTGCGGAGTTCGTGATGCGGTACCAGCAACAGCAGCGGGTAAAGTTTCTGCACCTAAATTATTTGGTTTTTAGTTACGATTAATGTGGTTCTGTTAGACTTCTTTTTGTATCAAAAACAGAAAAGTAAAATGGGGTTATTTTCTCTGATATATCACACAAAAAACACCATTATTTTTAAAAAATATATTAAATCTTCCTCTTTATGTTAACCTTATTCGTCCCTGGCAATTGTTTTACGCCTACTTCAAGATGGTGGACACTTAAAGTACTAGTACTGTGAGATTAGTCAAATTTATACTCATACACTGCAACCCCGATATAACGAAGACCCCGTTTTCAGTTGGGCCCGGCAAAATTACAGTAATTTGTTTGGGTAAAAACCCCGATAAAACGAACCTTGTTATAACAAAAACCCCGGTGTTACGAGCCAAATTTTGGTTCCCGAGGTTACATTTTACCCCGATATAACAAAATTCACAAAACAAGTAGAAGTATTTTGAGAAACTGCGCCGGAAATTTCCAGTTTTATTTGTTCGTTGTCTCAAAAATGTGCAGAATACACGAATCATAAGCATTGTGACCGTCGGAAAAATGACACTTTGTATTTTTCAATTCAATACAGTCTACAATTAGCAATTTTTTCTAGGCCATTATTTCTTCCATAATAACATGAAATGGAAACCTTAGTAAAGTTTTGAGATACGCAAGTTGTTTGAAAAATGGTCCCGTTGCAGTCTTGATACCGTCCGTCTCTGTTTCAAGTTATTGTATGTTTTATCACGTAATAAATCAAATAAGGATGGTTCAACAAAAATGGGTCATCGCTATTTTTTTGTCTGTTATCAAAACCCCGGTATAACGAAGTTTTTCGTATTTTTTCAGTGACTTCGTTTTATCGGGGTTTCGTTTATAACGAACCCCCGTTTTAACGGAGTTAATTGTCCGGTCCCTTGGCATTTTGTTGTACCGGAAAAATTTGAAATTTTTGAAGAAAGAAATTGAAGTTGAAGAAAGCACGACGAGTCTCGAATCTCGGACGTCGAACACCGGATTCACCATGCACTACCAACTACACCAACCAACTAAAAACTAAACTTTATTTAATTCGTTGCGACTCAATTCGCCGCCAACTACCAAAATTTAATACTACGTGTGAACCAAAAGTAACCCTGACTGCAACCTTAACCCTCACTAAACATGAATGACCATTATAGCTGCGAATAATCCTCGAGTTTTTTTGGTTCTTGACCGAATAACAAACGATTTGGTACAACTGTTCTTTGTTTATTAACACATCTTTTGACAGCATTTGGGTGATGTCACAGCTGATGACGTTACCACAGCAAGTCGAACTTTCGAGTGTTCGCTAGTGACTAAATGTGGACAATTTTGGATTCTATTTACCTATTTATTTTGGATTACCTATTTTGTAATTTTCAATCTTACATGTTGTTTGTTCATCCTTTTCAATAATATATAATGCAAGCTTGACTAAAATCTGAAAAACTTAAAATTCCAAAATGGCGCCCAAATTTTGGAGCTTCGCTCTTCACGGTTACCATAGAAACCAATTAGACACCACGTGATTACGTGGTACATAGGAAGCTGATATGTGCCAAATAGCATGTCAATTGGAGGAATTGTGACGAAAATAGAGGGGGAAGGGGCGCAGATGCTCGTTTAACTTTTTTGTTCAGTATTTCTAGTTTCTGAGAATGGAGTTATTCTTAAAGTTTTTACAAACTTTTGATTGAATTGCTATTAATTATTTCACAGCGATTCATGGAGCGCGGCGTTCTGACGTGTCCTCTCGATTGTACATGTGACTATAATAACAAGTGCGGCCAACCCTACCCTCGAGGATGACACCGCTGACCAGTCACACTGCACTGTCCGACGCATAACAAATAAAGTATCTGGCCAAATTTAGAACTTGTGTAGATAGTAACCTGCATTGTACACGGTATTTGTAGACTTATCTTTTAAATTGAACTAAATGAATAAATAAATCCAATCTGCAATCTGTACTTCATTGAATAAGTATAGACAATAATTTTTGAATATCAACTGTCCAGAATTTGACCATTTAACGCTGATCGGCAATGAAATCGTGCGACTCACTGTCCTCAAATTGCATTTGCCACACTAATAAAGTACCTAGCTAATATGCTGAGCATTTTGCAATCTCGAGCCAGGAATTATTTTTTAAAATTAGTGAAATAATTTTTTTCAAAAGCACATCGAGCCATTGAAAAAAATGAAAGCTTGCCAGGCTACCTATCCGTAAATATTGCTGCAACCATACAGCTCACACATAACTATACAGCTCATACAAAAAAACAATTTGCCAAAGTGCTATTTTACACAAAGCTAAGAGGGCAAAAACTTCACCCAGTATTCAAGAACAGCACAAGAAAGCAAGACAAAACTTACCTGGAAAACCGGCTCTTTTAGTTCTCCCGCTTCACAATGCTTGCTCAAATTAGAGCATCAGCATTAAAAAACAGTTCTTCTCCTTTGAAAATATCAATTTGGTTTGAAGAACTTCACAAAGACAGGCTTGAATGAGCACTTTTTGTGAGACAACATGAACAAGACCGCTATCTTTAACAAACCCAACCAGGCCCGTAGGCAGGGGGTGCGCGGGGTGCGTACGCACCCCCCAACGGACCCAAAAAGGTCCGCATTTGAAGGTTTAATAAGACGATGATGAACCCAAATAGGTTTTTCGTAACAGTTGGTGCTCCTGCAAATCGAAACGACTAAAAAAGAAACAGTCATATAAGTGTGTTTGTCCCATAAGTTTGGCTTTCAAGAGTCCAAGTTTACGAAATTTGCACCCCCCCCCGACTGAATTCCTGCCTACGGGCCTGCCAACTATACTGCATGATGGGAAACCGAAATTTTTGTAGCGAGAAGGCCCTACCCCGAACAAGTCTCGAGTCGGATCTGCATTCTCCAAAAATACGGAGTCAGATGCTTTTAACATTCAATCAAACTCTCAAAAGTGAAGAAAGCAGCCCACTGAGACCTTATATACTTGCTCTCGGGCCCCTTGTCCATAAAGGACAGAACTGTTGGAAGCCTGATGGACGATTTTAACATTTTCTGTAATTTGCACAGTGCCAATGAACCGTTCTTCGAAACTGGCAAGGGGTGAGCCTTCTCGGCCCTTTATGGTTAGCTCAGGCACCCCTGGCAGTAAATGGCCAAACTAATCATATAAAGCTAAAAACATTTAATAGGGTGCTGTTGCCTTTCAAAAGAAATGCGAGAAGAGACGGGCTGTGTCTTGTGATCATTTCTGTCATAACATGTGACATGTACAAATCATACACAGAGAAGTATGTGTATATTCAAATATTCATCGACAGTTAAACCATTTTTCGACTATGGAGACCCTTAAAATAAAGATTTCAAATCCACGCCATGCCTTTCTCGTTCACATCGGAAGTCGTGGTCAAATCAATTTCGTACAATTATTTTTTGTTTTTAAAAGAGATCGGTTAACTCGTTCTTGTAACGAATATCGATAATTTCGAAAGCTTTTGTGCAAGCACTGGTGCCCGTTAACGCGTATCTGTAAAGTTAAATATAGGTTTGTCAAACATAGCAGATACGGTGGATTTTAGCATAAAATGCGCAAACAAAATCCGCTTGCCCGCATCACGTTTTTCAGATAAAAGGATGATAAACTAATACTTTTTTATTGGGTCTAACTTCGAAGGTTGCCCTTTTGGCGACGTTTTTGTAAGTGTGAACGGCAGGTGATAAGCCAGCAGTTACAAGTGACAGAAACCAACGTCGCAATATCTCCAAATATTGCACTTTGAACAAGAAGTTCATGTGTTTATGCATGAAGGTGGAAACTCTAGGAGTACACTAGGCCGGTGAAAAGCATTATGAGCTGAACTAGATCTTTTCAAAATCGTTTAGTCAGAAATTACAATGCCTCGGATGAGTTTTAAATTGTCTGTTGCTGGTGTTGTTCGAATCCCATTGAAGCCTGAATTTTTTCAATGTTGGTGGTCCTTGGTTCCCAAGGCTGGTGTTTATGGTCGTTAATTATTTATTGCAAAATCAATCCACTTATCTTGCTACACATTTACGTTGAAGTCCTTAACTTACATGGTTTCAACCAAGCGTTTTAGGTGAATATACACATTTAGTGAAAATGCAAAATGTCGCCTCGATTTTTCTCGTTTCTCTTCTCTACTGTGGGGCAGCTGGAGGTACTGCAGACACGTTGTGGCCGATTCCACAGCACATTTCAGGAACTGGCGGTCCATTCCCCGTATCTGCTGCTTTCAAGATCCATAGCTCCTCGAAGTCAGAAGTACTTCAAAGAGGAATCGCTCGCTACCAGGGGATCCTCACAAAGCAGATCAGTCTTTCTAATCAGGCAAATAAAAGTCTCGATGTGCTACTTGTGACAGTATTAAGCGACAACGAGAACTTGGGTTTGGAAACGTTGTACCGATACAATCTGACCGTCACCACAGAAAGTGCTCAAATCGATGCTGCTTCACCTTACGGGGCTCTGTAAGCCAGTTTTAGTATAAACGCTTTAGGTTGGAACTAAAAAATTGTGAGATCGAACTTGGTGTAAGCCAGTTTTAAAGGAACAAGCCAAAATATTCGAAAGCGACAAAGATATACATTACCACCGTTTTCATTGCTACGAGTTTTTTTTTATCAGATGGGATTTGGATTTCGGCTGCCGTAATTCAAACCATATATGGAAATGCAAGTTTTGCGCTGTTGTTTACTGTTTTATAGTTCAAGATATCGCAACGATGTTTCTTGTTGGTAGCACGTTTGTGAAAAAATTTATTTAGTTTTACAGAGAAACCTCAGTGGCAATTATGCTCTGTGGCGTGGCAAAAATAAGGCGCTTGAATAATACGCGTTTTGTTGTTGACTTCGAGCAGCTTCGAAAGAATTCATCAAATTTTAGAATTTTAGAAATACAGTAAAAACCCGCGTATAAGAACCTAACATTTAAGAACCTGTTAGGCTAAAATTTCATTTTTAAGCACCCTT
>JAOBYE010291096.1:0-22992 GCA_025403585.1 Parazoanthus swiftii | reverse complement strand
GATAGGAGTAGTTAAAGGAGTACCGACCTGATAGGAGTAGTTAAAGGTATACCAACCTGATAGGAATATTAAAAGGTATACCAACCTGATAGGAGTAGTTAAAGGAGTACCGACCTGATAGGAGTAGTTAAAGGAGTACCGACCTGGTAGGAGTAGTTAAAGGAGTACCGACCTGTTAGGAGTAGTTACAGGTATACCAACCTGATAGGAATATTAAAAGGTGCAGCGACCTGATAAGAGTAGTTAAAGGTGAAAAGACCTGATAGGAGCAGTAAAAGGTGTACCAACCTGATAGGAGTTCCTGGTTGGGGATCCCTTGGAGGCTCCTGACCCATCTCCACCAACCTCTCCACCATGTTCTGTGATGACAGGGGAAAAAGTCTTATCAAAAGGGGTGTATACTTCGCAACAGTTTTGCAAGACGTATTTGTTTACTTATATGTTGTTCTGCCTTGTTATATATTGTCTGTTTAATTATACCACATAGGGACTGGAGTAACAATAATTAGTGCAAATTTATTTCTTTACCTCTATCCCAAAGAAAACCTTTTTAAACTCATAGGATTCATTGGTGATTATGAAACGGTAAAAGTGAACAAAAAACGAAGGAAGGTGAAGTGGAAGGTCTTACATACACTTTTCGTTGCTCAGCTTTCATAATGCCTGTTTACAAACGAACTGTGACACAGAAGGACGTAAAAATGGAAGTACTGTAAAGTAGTTAACATTGAACGGCTTCACTCAAATTTGTTCAAAAGAGTTATGATTTTCCACAATTCTGCACAACTTTTTCGATGGTAAAACAGTGATGCTGTCAGCGATAATGGCGACATACAATCTAGGTGAAAAACTACAACTCACCAGTGTAATACTGAGACCTTTGGTGAATGAATGACACATGGTCAAGTGTATGTACGTAAAATGAAGATACAGTACGACATTTTTGAAAACTTCAAAACACATATGGAAGTATTTATCCAAAAAACACAAATCCAATACCTGTGAGTATGAAGAGGGTATTCTCCATAAAAATATACACCTAAGGATATTGAACAACAAACATATCTTAATCAACTACATAACGATATCAATACTTATAGAAATATTAATATCAATAATAATGATAATAATAATAATAATAATAAAAATTTACAATATTTAAAAGAAGAATATATGTACAAATTACAATATTAATATAAATACTTAGTATAAAGGTTAGATTAGAATACTGATAGGAAGAGTAGTATGTGCGGCAGAGGAGTCTAAAACTTGAAAGGTGCGAACAACTACATATCTCTCAAATAAAATTTGGGACGAATTGCAACTGATCATTAAGAATGCCTAAAATGCGTGCATTACTACAACTAGTTGATGTACCACTCGCTAATGGAACAGAATATCTAATTACGAAATAACCTAAACATTTCTTAAAAAATCACAAGCTTTAAATGCTGAGCTAAAGAGCAAAGCTGCGATTGGCTACTCCATATTTCACCGATTGCCGCGATTTTTGCTGTGATGCCAAATCTCCTTTTTACTCATTTCTGTTAAGTAGGGATCGTACGAAAAAACAATAACTGAACTGGCGGTAAAATTGTCTTACCCGTCCCCTGACACTGAAACAAGGGCTTTACAGTCACTTGTGAACTTGAGGCCAGTAACAATTTCTGAAACAACACAAGTTTGACAAACAAATTACAAACATAAATTCACAAAGATATTTATCTATTTTGGAATTTAGTGCAAACCACGAGCTGCATAAAATAAAGGAAACACTTGTTGAAGAATTGAGAAGATTAAGACAAAAGGAAAGAAGCAGGATTAAAAGCCAGGATGGTTGTATACCACACTACTGTATGACATAAGGAAAGAGGCAGGACCACACTACTGTAAGAATCTGAGTGGACACCGACTTTATCCGGTAGATAAATCTCTAACTAGCAATAATACTTTTAATACTCCTTGACCAATCAAAACCAAGAAAGCACAAGCTTTATCCACTGGATAGGGTTTTATCTGCTGGATAAATTTAAAGTTATCCACTTTATGAACAACCAGGCTCACCTCCAAAAGTAAATATTCTTTTCAATGGCCAATATGGGTTTCTAAAAAGTAACGTCCCCTTAGATTCCTCTTTCTTTTTCCCTTTCTTCTTTATTTTTTCCTTCCCCCTTTCCTTTCCCTTCCTTGCAGCAATGGTTTCCAACATTTCCATCTTCCATCTCCCCTCCCCCTCCTCGCGAAAGTAATCATCCATCTCGGAGTAGGGCAAAAGCAAAGATAATAAAAACCAGGGTTTAAAGAAGGAAGAGGTAACGTTGCAAACTGGAAGGATGCAAAGGGAAGTCGTTAAGTTGCAGCTTTTGAATATCGACAAGCTAGCAAGCCCCTGACACTTACCTGAGTGACCCGACATGCTGGCCAGACATTCACCAGTATCAAATTCGTACAACCACAGACTCTTGTCCGAACAGCTTGTTGCAGCATAGATGCCTGAAGAGTCGAGTGCAATCTAAAGATGATAAGGAAATAACTTACTCCACATTGAAGTACACTTTCAGCAACTACGCCAAACGAACTGCTCGGTACCCTTTTAATCTCACTGTTACATTTTCTAAGCAAAAAATATTATTATTATTATTATTATTATTATTATTATTATTATTATTAATATTCCTGTTCTTCTTTTCATTAAATTAAAGGTGTCACAGTCTTTCCCTTAGTGAACTCCGCTTATTTGAGCTATTGTTCAAGTTGAATTTACGCTAGTTAATCAAACAAAACGTAAAGAATAAGGTCAGTAAAGACTCTTCTCCAGAGAAGAACTGACCTTGACTAAGGTCCCGTCATCTGCCTGCGCTCCTTTGTAGCACTTGCTTTGTTTGCCATTAGTGACATCATAAACTCTGTATGAAGTAAAATAAGATTATAAAAAGTTGTATAGCTTCCGGTGAAACAATTTGTTCGCAGTATTTCGGCAGCAGTTTGCGGTTTTTCGAAAAACACGTTCTTTCCTAAAGATTTTCCAAAAGCTACTTATATCAAATCTAAAGTTTGATGTTTGGCTCACTTTGATACACTTACCTCAGATTTCTATCCTGACACGCTGTAGCAGCATATTTACTGAAACAAAAAAAAGTAAAAAGTAAAGTAAAGACACTCTATATATTGAGGGTAGCACCCTTACATCCATACAGTGTAATCTCTCGTGTGGCCCTCACCACAACACCGGGAATACCCTACTCTTTTCGAGAAGTGTGTGGGTTCTTTTAAGTCCCCCGAGGTAACATTCCAATGGAATAGATCAACGGCTTAACGTCCCTGTCCACGGACGATGTGGAGAAAGAAAGTCACCCAAAGTTCAACCCTCGACCAGACCGGGGATTGAACACGGGACCTTCTGGTTGGCAGTCAGAGATCTTACCAGCTGCGCTAAGCTCTCACACACTTAAACAGAAATATCTGTGTTACATGTATACCACCGGGAGAATGACAGGTTACCGATCTCCAGTAGGTGGAAAACTAAAAAAAGCTGAAATGCTGAAAATTAATCATGTGTATAATGCATGTCTTGTGATAACGATTTGTTTTGTTTCATTCCATTTCTATCATCCTGTGAATAATTTCCATACCATAGAATGTTGTCTTATCGATACAATTTGAACTCATATCTCCCCACCAAACCATTTCAATTCCCCCCCTGGCTATAATGTTTGCGAATCACGTTTGGTCGAAATCTACGGCACATAACCTTGTCTTGGAAACAAATTTTGTCTTCATCTTCCCTGGCACTATATACCATTTAATTGTCCTCCCTGGCTGTCATTTACATCGGTCGATATCCATGTCTTCCTCACCCTTCAGTGTTGTAACATTTCACAGTTGCTCCTGGCTACCTTAGGCACATACCTGGTTGGGTCTATGTCCATGTCGTAGAAAGTTGTTTTACCAACGTAGTTTGTTGTCCTCACAAACTGGAGGTCTGGATTCTACATCAACAAAATAAACACGTAGTGTGAATTTTTACAAGTTTTGTCCCCTCATAATAGATCTATGCGAAGTCTTCAAATCTGTTAACTTAACATTTGCGAGCAAATGCTGATATGCCATCTGATCAATTTTTAAATCAAAGTTCAATTGCGACGAGTCCCCACTATCACTGTGGTTTGTTGAATTTGTTATTTCCATTTCAAACTTAAATCCAGCTTGTTAATTCCATTTCTTACACTTCCGTTAGACTCACTGAGAATTGGAGGAGGTAAGGATATGACAGTAGCAAGTCTCCCGTAACAGCATATGGGCAAATAAGACCAAGATGGTCTCCGTTTAAACGGATCCAAAATGTCCAACTTTGTTTATCCAACTTATATGAAAAGTGTCAACAAACCAAATCGGATTTGACCTCGTACGATATCATCCTACAGGGTGTTTAACAGTTGGATGTCCAAGTCGGACAAGCTTGGTGGGTCCGTTTAAACTGGTTTTAGGAGTACCTGAGGTAACTGGTCGAGGGGAGGATGAACACATAAAAAAGAGGATGAACACGATACGAGAGGAGGAAGGTTTCACAAATGAAGAAAGAAACAAATGCCTTTTGATATAAAACAAAGAAACTTGTAAATGGATACACATGAAGCCGACACAGTGTATAATACATCAATATAAGGAGTCATGTATAGAGCGACTCTTATCTGGTGATAAAAAGACAACTCTTGAATCCAAGGAGGAGAGGCCAAGAGGTTACACAGCAGTGTCAAGTAGAGTTAGCGTTTCGGTCGTGTAACCGATAACTACATATACCTGTTGTGCTGATCTGAAGATAATAGACTTGTCCGCACTGCAGCTCAGGAGTTGAAGATCTTCATTTTCAGTCACTGTAATGTATAATTTACAACACGTTATGAGTTACAAGCACCTGAACCTGTATACCAAGTTCAGAAATTACTTAACAACATTTTCTAGTCTTACAAAAGTTTTAGTGAAAATCACTCTACACCTACACGTCTATTCCTACATAAACGAAGAATGAAGGTACACACCGATTTTTCAAGATGTCAGGTTGAAACGCGTCCAATTAAACATTGGAACTTACATGTAGATGTGTGTTTTGTTGCTCAATTCAACTCCTAACTAACTAACTAACTAACTAACTAACTAATTAACTAACTAACTAACTAACTAACTAACTAACTAAATATTTAACTAACTAACTATTTAACTAACTAACTAACTAACTAACTAACTAACTAACTAACTGGCTAACTAACTGACTGACTAACTAACTAACTAACTAACTAACTAACTAACTAACTAACTAACTAACTAACTAACTAACTAACTAACTAACTAACTAGGGCGGCCTAAGCCGAGCTGCACGTCTTAAAGTCCAGTGATCACGGTTTGTCACCCAGGCAGCAAGCTCGGCAGTGTTGTCTGCCCCCACATCTCTCTTGAGGATGTCCACAAATGTTGTTGGGGATCTTCAGTCCTGGACGACGCTTGCCGTGGGTTGGCTCCCGTAAGACAAGGTGGTGCGCAGGGAGCTCTTTGTGCCTTTGACAGTGGCGTGTAGCCCGAGTCTCCTCCAAGCAACTTTTGCTGATGCCTTAGGGAGGTCTCCATGGAGGTCACTATTGGGGATGAGGTCGCGCCAGTTAACATTTAGCACGACCCGTAAAATACGTTTGTAGTAACCGTCAAGCGAATTCTCTAGTGAGGCATTTATTGTCCAACACTCACTTCCGTACAGGAGAACAGCCTCCACCGCTGCGCAGAAGAACTTGAGCTTGAGTTCTCTTGAAATACTTGATCTTCTGCCCTTAGAGTTTCTCATTAACGTCATTAACTTTTACTGGGAAGAAAGCGGTGCACAGTCGACCTACCATTAAATTTAACCGATGTGATCGATGCTGAATGGTCATCAAGCGTCTGTATCAAGCTGAAATCCTTCCCACAATCGAATATATGGATTAGCCTGTCCCGTCCAGCGGAGGCAAGCAATTTGTAACCTAAAATTCGAGCAAGATATCAAAATGAACAGTTTCAAGAACACAAACCTTTCATGGAAGGCACTGTTAAATCGTAGACATTTGTAAAAATTCCAGGACTAAATTAGAGCTTGGCAGATTCTTGGACCCTCAGATCGAAGTTAGATATAACCATACTTTGAATAAAAAAATTTGGTTCTTTAAGAGATTTGTTTGCTATTACGGTTTTATTCTTACTGTGGATTCAGACAGAGAAGACTGGAACCCAAGGAAATTTTGATAACTAGGGACAAGAGCGAACTTTCATTCCTCGGTTATACATTGCGCAAGTTGCAAATTCAAAACAAACGAGGCTCCAGATGAAACTATTTTTAATTACGAATTAAATCATATCATGAATTTCAACGTAAGTTTTGTTTATTTTACCAGTGAATTTCAAGAACTAAAAAAACAGAGGCAGAGCACTCGATTGGTCAATGAATAATAGATGTAGCAAGAATTGGTTACATGTAGGATTTCACCTTGTTGTGTACTCCATTGTTGTGCTTATATTTTTGATTGCGAGTCATACTGTGTAGCTCAGTGCACAACTGGAATAAAGCACATAGAATTAGTTTACCTGATTCTGGCGGAGAGAATTCAACACAGAGGACTTCCGACTCATGGGCTTCTATTTTAATCAACTCGTCAAAGAACATCAGATCATAAACCCTGGTAAAACAAACCATTTCAAATAGTTTACTCTTACAAGCGTTTAAAATATCTGGACCTCTAGATGCAACCGGTTTGTTTTTTCTTTGAGGTCATTTCACTGCAAGAACGCAGATTAATGGGATGTTTCACGGTTGTTCCAGGAAAAAACTGCTGTTTTCCAAAACTAGTCCGTTTCATTTATGCTCAAAGCGTATTGGTCAAGGCGATTTAACTTGGCAAAGAAACCCTTTTTAACAGAACTGTCGAGGCATGTTGGCGCTACATCACGACAGTTAACAACATCCCCTACAGCCCAACACTAATTTGCTTCAGCACTCGCAACTTTAATCCATTTCAATCGTTCTCGGAATTAAGCAATCAGTACTATAATGTTCGTTTTCACCAAATTCCCAGGGGTTCAAAACAGTAAGGCTCTAGTCTACTCTCAGAACGAAAGATGCTGTTGGATCTTTGACAATAGAATTAACAATAGTTGACACGTTCTTACAACAAGTCATTGTATGTCTGTCTACGGATGGTTGGGTTTATCCCAAAGGTCAGGGTTATTTATGTTGTATTTTTATCTAATGGCATCTCTCGTTATCGGGGTAGAGGGCGACTCATTCAAATGACAAAAGGCATGGTGGCCATGATGGTGTCTACAACAAAAGAAACTAACTACAGCTCTATTGTAAATGGGCACCAACAGGGCGGCTCTGACGTCACATGAAATACAATAATAGGCGATGTTTAAGGTTGAATTGTGCGCGAATTACCAGTAGCAGAAGTTATTTTTTGTCTTTCTAATTTCTCTTGTCAAGCAAAGGGTATAGTTGTACAATCATACCGTGAAACAGCCCTTTTATACATTAAAATTGTAAATATATATAACGTGGAAGATTGCTTAAGGTATCTTGTCTAATCCAACTAGTTTACAGTTGTTCCGCAAATTACTAAGAAATGACAAACTGAAGTTATAGATATTTCGGCACTTTACCTAACATTGCCTGATCTGTCTCCAGCGGCGAGATGCTGGCCATCAGGACTGATTCTTAAGGATCGTACTCCACTGCGACCATCAGAAGATGAATCGCGAGCATTCTTCAAACCTTTCGAGGAACGTTTAACAATGTCATTGGTGAGTTTGATATGAATAAACGACGAGGAAAACGTTTAGGTAGAGTGGAAAAGAGAGTTAAACATATGCAGAAACATGAAATAGACATATACGCGGTAAGATAAAACAGATAGGTAGCATGTAAACAGCATCTGGTATGACAGGCTCATAACAGAGACAAACAGAAAAGCTGTAGGTACAGTAGTTTAATGACTAGACTGAATAAGATCGACGAATTGATCGGTTGAATGAAATGAATAAATGGATAGACAGATGACTGAGTACTTCCTCTTCAATAAACAAAGCAAGATTTCGACCTGATATCAATGAACAACAAGAACCTAGAAATTGTAAATAGTACTAAGTTACTTTTGGGGAATGCTGGATAGACTGTCAGAATATATTGATGTAACGAATAAACAGGTGGATTTTAGATGCTTTTCAAGATAGAAGGATGGGTAAAATTGATCGACTGATCAATGAGCATAATTGGAAAGATGATTGATAGATGGATGGATGGATGGATGGATGGATGGATGGATGGATGGCAGGCAGGCAGGCAGGCAGGCAGGGAGGGAGGGAGGGAGGGAGGGAGGGAAGGAAGGAAGGAAGGAAGGAAGGAAGGAAGGAAGGGATGGTGGACATACGGAAGATGGTTGAATAATGGATGAACGGATGGATGGATAGACTACCGGAAAAAGGTAAAGACGAATGGACGGTTTCAGAAACAAATAACTGGAGGGTCAAACAGACATCTAGACAGAAAAGCAAACAAATGAAAGGTGAGAGGTGACACACATTACAGAGACAGATAATTTTGGTTAAAGACGAAGTAGGACGATATCCATCTACAAACCTGGAACATTGTCGGTGTCTTTTAAACTCTTAGTGCCATCAGAGTCCATATAAATTATCCTCATCAGTTCCTTACTGTAGATGTTTCTTTGAAATGACACGTTTGTTCCTAGTTGAGAACAAATGCGTGTGTAATAAATAAATGTACAAGCAATTTTTGTAACATTAAAATAATCAATTTCCCACTACAATTCAATGCTCGTACTTGATAACTACAAAAACAGAATAAAATTCAAGAATTTGTTCAAGGACGTCAAACGATTGTTCAAAAAACACCCCACTGTATTTGCTGAAGGCAAACTATTCTGTCTAGTCTAGAATCACATATTCAAGGATTTGTCGAGGACATTCGACCAAAAATTACGATTTCCGGATTTTGAAGGGCTTCAAGGATATGTCCGAGCCCTTCAAGATATATCTACAATTACAATACAAATTTACAACAAAAATCTACACTTTGAAACTGTGTAAAAAACGCAAGTTTAAGGGTTCATATGAAAGCGTTAAGACTAACATGTACTAAACTAAGAGCATTAAATCAGAGTCTTAAACAATATGCATCATTACAGACCGCCAGAATTTTCAGTTACAATGTTACAGCTGTCCCTAATCAATGTACAGGTAATTTAAGAAGTAGTGGAGGTGTGTTTGTCCCCGGCTCCTTTCAAAACAAAAAACAATCCTGCTTTACACACGCCAAATTGTTTCACAATCATAAAACTTGTTTCATTAGTTATAGTATTAAGCAAACAAAAATTCGTCTGTTCTAACTTCCTGGACAATGAAGGAGACCTAAAATGACAACAAAAGTCTTGTACGTCCGATATTTATGTAGTTATAACAAGGTAAAGTGTTTCATCCAGGAGAAACTGAGTGTGACAAATATCTCGTCTTCTGCACGTTGGTAAATATGGCCAAAACTGAAAAGTAATGAAACACACTAAAGAAGCAGAATGTCTTCAGTATAAAGACTGTCTGAACGAAGTGCACCTTTTGGTCCAGCACCTAAAAGCCACACCCAGTGTGGAAGTGGTCCGTATTAAACCCACCTTCAGTCACATTCCACACTCTAATTGTGTCATCGTTTGAACACGTCAGAAAAGAGCCAGGAGGGAGCGCAGCTTGTTTATTGTCTTCAACTTCAGGATAAACCTTTGTGACGACATAAGAAAACGATTTGAGGAATAATGTAACGTCACATTTCTCTTCCCATTTGTTATCCTCAACTTCAAGATAAATCCATAAGAGGAATGAGGCATGATACATTGTCATAATTCTTATTCAAATTGTTATCTTCAACTTCAGGAGGACATAAGAGGAAAATGTTTTGAGGCACATGATACAGCATCACAATTCTTATTCAAATTGTTATCTTCAACTTCAAGATAAACCTTTATGAGGTTATAAGCGGGGCATGATACAACGTCACAATTCTTTCTGAAATTGCTTTATGAGGTCACAAGAAGAAAACGATTTGAGGCATGATACAATGTCACAATTTTTATTCAAAATGTGATCTTCAGCTTCAGTACAAATCTTTAAGAGGACATAAGAAGAAAACGATTTGAGGCAGACACACTGTCACATTTCTTATTCAATTTGTTATGTTCAACTTCAAGATAATCTGTTAAGAAGGCGTAAGAAAACGAACGGAATGGAAAGAAAGCAATTCCTTACCCACAAACAAACAAACAAACAAACAAACAAACAAACGGACGGATCAATTTAATGTTATGCGAAGGCACCTCTATTCAAGCTTGTGTTTTTCAAGATCGGTTTTGTTCCATAATTTACCTCAAAATTAAGGATTTACGATAAGATGAAGTTCATATTTCTTAGTTAACGAAATAAACGTTAAAAATTTATACTAATTTTAGACTGCACCTGCAAGGAACTGATCAACATCTTTCTAGAATATATAATATAAAGGTTGAAGTTGAAGTAAAATCTAAAGAAATGCCCATAACACATCTCACCTCCACTCCCCACACACAAGCATTGTGGTACAGGGAGGACCAGGACTTGCCAATCTTTTTTATATCCTTGATGTCCCAGGTGTAAAGACTCCGGTCATTATAAACACACGTCAGCTGATACACGTTCGGGGAAAGAGCAAAGAAACAGTAAAATAAATTTAGTTGTAAATATATTTTCCAGTTAACTTACGCATGATCAAAAGTTTAGCAAAAAGATGACAGGAGATCTCAAAAGAATTCCGTTCACTGAGAACAGATACACGACATGCAAGCCTTACAGACTCGAGCAGCAACTCCGCTCAGAAATGTTTTCAATTACTCACTTACGCGCTTAGAAAATTTTATGAATTATGTGCGCTATAAAAACTATTTCATTATTATTTAATATTATTATTACTCACCCTGTTATTAAGAGTGTCCAAGGCCATTGCAATTGTGTCTGGATACATAGCATTTTCAGATTTAGAAATGACATGACTGGAAAGTAAACAAGAAGATACGTTATACTTTGATTAAAAATAAAGAAGAGATAGCTGCAAGCTATTTCATTCTACACAACCTTCTGTGTATTGTTAAACATAAGTTATTGTTGCATGTTAATGCTGTTTTTCCTCTTCTTACCCATCTTTTTCCTCATAATATTATTGTGGATAAACTAGATCAGTTATAATTATAGTACTTTTTCCTCTACCTTGGGTCCAGCCCGTCCGACACATTCACACCCAGGAAGTGAGGCTTTGGTATCGTTGCTACGAACTGCAAGGTTGGGGGATCAAACACTCTGCAAAGGACATAAGTTGTTGAGCAACAGTAGTCAATATCATTAACTAGTAAAACCGCATTTGAAGTTGCTACCTGTGAAGCATGATTTTCTTTACAACCTCTATTAGCGTTTCTCTTGACGCAACACGTTAACTGAAAGTTCAGGTACATCGTACTGACCTGACAATGCCATCAGTACAGCCACAGAAGACATACTCTTCATTAACAGCGATGCAGAGAGCTTTTGAAGCCTGAATTGAATAAACAACATATACAAACTTAGAATATAGGTGCTTAAGGTTACAAAACTTTAAAATGTGATTAATTGGAGATCATGGGTTCCTACAGTGTAGTAATTCAGTGTTTTCTCAAAGCTGGAAGACCTTGAATGTTTTTTTCGTATTGGCGAGTAAGCAGAGTGCCGTGTGTACTGTATTTTGCTCAACAAGGGCTGATATGGTATGTTTTTCGCCGTAAGGTTTGGTGTAAAGCTGACGTTTCGAGCATTAGTCCTTCGTCAAAGAAGAACGGTTTTCTTAAGCCTACGAAAAATATATTTTCCCTTGGAAAGGAGATAAAGCAGCAGCTACAAAGTACGGCAACTGTTCTTCAGAGACTAAAGGAACAAGAAGTCTACTGACTGCACTGCTTTTAAACAGGAGAGAATCCAAAGATTATAAAACGGATTGGAGCAACGTAGCATCGAAAAGTGCAAGTTCCTTGGGGGTATCATGCTTTCCCCAATTATTCTTTGAAGCTCTATTAAATGGAATGTCCGGGAATTTTCAGCAACAAAGAGGTCTGAGTCTATATTCCTTGTCACACTAGCTGGTCACCTCTGTCCAGTTGTCATAGAAGCTTCCTGAACACCCACCCTAAGTTCAACCCATTTGTCAAGCACCCTCTTTTCACTGAAACAGCAGAGTACACCGGAACTGGTCACACAGAAGGTTGAGCCTGCGTTGCCACCAACACCACACTTCACGTCGCAGAAATGGTTGTTTCGCTGTTCTCCCAGCAGTGCAGAACGACCCATAATGGGGATCGTTTTTCCCAGCTGCAAAAAAAACAACATGTATCTTTGAAAAGAAGCCCAAACCCTCAAACTTTTGAACTTGTTCCAACCTACAATTGACATGTGCACACAAGTGTTGCCCAGATTTTCATTAAGAAAATGTTTGTAACTGAACTCAAAAAACTGCTGCACTGCAACATATCTTGTGAGTTTTACTGCTTTTTGTAATAGGTTACTGAGCTCTGACTAGCTACACAGTTACAACGGATAGTATATTTAGCTTGCTTATTACCTAATTTAAATTAACAGCCCAAAACAATAGTGTGGAAATTAAGCTTACAGGTAAAACCTTTTTAAAGCAATTTTCCTAGTATTAGAAGAGGAATTTTTCTCAAATAATTTCATCAAACTTGGTGTTTAAAAGCAAACTCTACGAATGACATACCTTTGACTTGCTTGACTCAGTGTCAAGATACCAGAATTTAACATGTCTGACACCCGCAGTCACAAAGTAACTACTATTTTCTGCAAATGCCAAAGCATACACCTAACAAAAATAGAAAGGTAATTGTTGTAAGTAAGAAGTAATTTAAGTTCTGTTTTGGGACACATTGGTCATTTGAAACTTTTGTAGGGGGTCATCACAAAATAAGGTATTGCAGGAAAGACGACTACTGCTTAAATGACCACTCCCCCCGCCCCCCCTCAGCTTGTTACAAACATTTATAATTCTTATGGATTCTTACATTTTCTATACAAAACGTTTTTTTGGTCATGTGAATAGAGAGTTTGATTGTGCACAGCAATTAAACTAACTAAAATGAAAAGTTAAATCTTCCCAAACTGTTTAAAATGAAAGTTGTGATGCAACTTAGGAGAAGCTGGTACTGAAAAGGTTAAAAACCTTTGAATCCCAGCAAGTAAACTATGAAGGAAGCTACACTGGGCAAGGACACTTGAGCAAGTTTTCTGTTAACCAGTATTATTCTTTACCGTTGGCATGAAAACCAATTTCAAAAACCTTCATTAGAACTGAAATACTGCGCAACAATTTTGGAAATTAAGAGGAAGTTTAACCAGACACTCTGGCATTTAAGTTGCCCGGCAAAAAGGGAGATGATTTTGCAACTTTTCAATGCATGCAGGGGTTTCTGGGATCAGGCATTTAAGAACAGTTCAGTCCAGCAATGCTGGTTCATGAACAACATTTACGGTATAGTTCATTTCAAAGCAATTACTATCTACAGAACAGAGGGATCCAATGCTACTCGGGAATGCTTTAATGGGGAAAACCCAGTGAACGTTTTGGAGACTATTACTGATGGTGAGTTCTATGAAACACCAATTCCTAAATGTGTCTAGTTTAAGTGCACATTTTTTACCAAGTTTTTAACTGAACCAGGTTTTCCCTGGTTTCTACTGTATAAGGATCCCTAAATTAAGGCTTAATATGAATCTAGTCATCCTGTTTAATTACGTTTTCCACTATTCATGTAATCAATTCCATCAGTCCAACCGTTCCATTACAATTCATTCACATCCTACCTCTTTCTTTACTGAACTCTCAAATCTTGACATGGAAATAAATCAAATCCTGAATTCTAAATATCCTAATGGGGACCCTCCAGTACCAATTACCTTTGTCGATACTTTGTTGCATGCCACTTTGGTGCCATTCTGTAAAGGCAATGTGTTCAACAATTACTGCTTACAGTTTGCTTGCTATTCACAAGTGGGGAGATACAAGGTCTAAGTACCCCCAGCCAAGATCTTGTAAACCATTAGAGGGAACACAATGAAATTTAGATGATAATTATATGTACAATTTCTCAATCTAAGTAATTTAATTATCTTTGGTGGATGTATTACACTAAGACATCATATGATGCCATAACCAAAAGCTGCCACTTTGGATTTTTCATAACTTTCAAAAAATGTCTTAGTTGACTCCACTCCTGCTCATCTCCCACTCCTTTCTCTTAGGTCTACTTCCCTTGTATGGTTCATTATACCTATCAATTCTGTTCTTCTCCCACCTTATTCCTCACTCATTTCCCAAATTTTCTTTTACTATTTTCCACTCTTACTCTTCTCCCACTCCTTTCTCTCAGGACTATTCCAGTGTATTATTTCACTACCTTCCAGTTCTGTTCTTCTCCCACCTTACTTGTATTCCTCTTCATTTCCCAAAACTAATTAATATGTTCTTTAATTACTTTCCACTCCTGCTTTTCTCCCACTTCTTGATCTTGGGTCTACTTCCCTTGTATTATTTCATTCCCTTCCAATACTATACTTCTCCCTCCTTATTATTTTTCTAACTCATTTCCAACTTTTCTTTCATTACTTTTCACTCCTGCTCTTCTCCCACTTCTTTCTCTCAGCCAGGACTACTTCCCTGGTTGCACTGTTGTTTTCATTACCTTCCAGTTCCAAATGTTGACCAACATGTCGTGCTGGTAGCCAACTGACACCAAGTACTTCATGTTTGGAGTGAACCGCTTGGAAAACACAAGAATAAATTTCCAATTTATAACAACAGAACAGAATACACATACACATGACTGTGTATACTCTAAATAGTACACACACATGCACACTTGGTAGAAAACAAAATTCTAAAAACTGTAATTTCTGAAAGCTATTACTTCTGTAACCTGTAAATAATTTAATATGTAACTGTATGAAGTGTGGCCTTGTTTTTGGTTTCTCAATTGATCCTCCAGTCCCCCCTCATGCTGATTTTGAAGCACTCAAAGAAACCACATAAAATGGCCGCAGGTCATGCACAGTCATAACTCACCACACAGGAGACCCCATATTTGTGTCCCTTTTCCAACTCAGATATCTGTGGGTGTGATGGTTCGTCAGCATCCCACACTCGAACTGATGGCATGTGTCCACTCTAATTTGAAGCAACAAGAAGTGAAGTCTCTCATATTAATTTGCTGAATTTAAGATTGCAAACTTGAAATACTCCAATATTATATTAATTTAACAAAATAGCAGTGTTGACTTCTCATTACCAAAACAAACCCAAAGTCTTTTCCATTTACTATTTTATCAAAGACAAATTATACGTTTTACCTCTCCAGTAGCAAAGTACTTCCCATCTTCAGAGAATGTGACACAAGTGATAGTTTTTCTAACAAAAAGACAAATTATTACTAATGGGCAGACTTAATATAGACATCAAATGATTTGGGATCCCATTAACACAATGTTCAATTATTTTTATTCTTAAACAACATTTGCTACATGGTTGTACACAACAGTCTGTAAGTACTTAGTATAAATAAATGCAAAACAGTTTGATATCCGCAAATAAAAGATAATTTCTTACAAAAATTGCAAAATTTCAAGACACATGTATTAAATTTTTTCATTTTTCAACTATAACATACTATTTTGACTTCCCGTTTTAACAGTCTGTATAAATTGACATTTTCCCATAAATTGGCAGAATGACATAAATTATTTCAGACAAAAAAAGTCCTGACTTCTATTGTACATAAATTACCACTGACACCACAACATTTTCTGTGTGCAATGAATTGACAACATTTCCAAAAACAAAACTTAAATCATGTTAAAGCAATGACTCAAACTTTCATTCCTCAAGAGATCTAGACACTTCTGAACATAATTCCTGTACACATTGTTTTATTTTTTTCTTGGTTGATTCATGAATCTCAATCATTTTATATTGTTTCATTTTACTTTACAAGTAATTTTGGGTCTTAGCACCTGCAAAAGTTTATTTGAATGCATAAAGTAAATTGAGTTATGTATTGTATATATTCATGACTTGGGAAATCTCAGTGTACAAGCTGGCACTGTTACACATTTCTGTTCGGATCGATCTGCAGATTTATATTACTTACTTCGAATTGCTGAGAGCAAAAGTTTGTTTGTTTCTTCTTGGATTAAACAGAACTACTGCACATCTGCCAATAAAAAGAAACAACATAGGTCGAACATGACTGTATATAAAATAACTTTCCTACTTTGATACTGTATATATTTATGGGTTATTCATGACACCTACATGGTGTTGATGATCTTGAAATACATGTACTGAAAACAATTCTGAATATATATAAATTATATATATATATATAGAGAGAGAGAGAGAGAGAGAGAGAGCGAGAGAGGGAGAGAGTTCAGTATTAATTTAATGAATAAAATAAAGAAATATATAATATATATTATATATTTCTGTATTTTATTCATTAAATTAATACTGAATTCTGGATATTGATTTTCTAGTAATTTGGTCAGCTCTCTACTCAAGGTCTAAATCCTATATCCTGTAGTTTGTCCAAATATGGAAACTGAAAATTTTATCAGTGGAAATATAAAGTTTGAGATATTTTTAACCAGTGTTTGGTATTTAATAAAACAATTATTCCACTCACGCTTATTGGATATGAGCTAGCTTACAATAGTCAACTCACTGCTCCCCACCTTGTCTGCTATCTAAAAGCTCATATCCAATGCATGTTTGATAAATAATTGTTAATTATCACAACATGTATTATTTGACAGTTCCTGCAAAATTGCTACTAAAATGGAATTGATCATTGTTCTAATTAGTTTCTTGTCTCTTTCTGGTGTGCCAGGAAATAGGAGCTGATTTTGATGTACATATAAAGCAACATCATCTGTTTTTTAAGGGAAAAGTCTCTCTTTGAGACACACCATTTATAATTTACAATGCCATGCTTTTTGCATTACCATACAATCATTGATGTTCATATGCTAAAACTAAATACATTTTTGGTGCCAATCTACTCATTACGTCTTCTCTAACCTGAGACATAATGGGGCAGAAGGGCCACCGTCCTATTTTAAAGCCACAAGTGATTGGGCCTCCTTGCCAAGTGAACTAAAAAAAGCCAATGCTGAAACCAATTTTTAGAAGACTTTTGAATAAGTTTTTACAAAATAGTTGTTAGACTAGCTTTTGTTTTTTACATTTTAGCCTTTTAGCCTTAGCAAGCTAGTTTTATCATGTATAAACTTGCATCTTTTAACCTTATTGTTATTCTTGAACTTATCATTTAGAGGACCTTCTTGAAAATCACTTTTAGTGAAGGAAGCCTCCTTGTAACAGATACATTTTATTATTGTTAATATTATTATATTTATTATTATTATTATTATATCAATAACAGAAATCAATAATTATAATTATGGTTTTAATTAGTTACAGCTTCTCTACAATTAAGTTGTAGGTACATCTTTGACACTATGAAATAAAAAAATAATAAATCAAAGGAAAAGATGATATAGATTAAACACTAATTCAGCTCTCTAACAATTGCCTACATCTCTATCTACAATGTAGACACAGCTATAAATTCTAAATACCATAGAGCATGAAATGTCTAATGGGCGTCATTTTTTTGCATTTTTGCCAAAATTTGTTGGAATTTGCAAAACTGAAATTCTGCAAAACAAAATTGAAAAAAGGTGACAGAAAAAACTATATTTAGTTGAAGAAACAGCATTTTAATGAATTATAAGAATTTTGCTTTGTGGTTGCAGATTGTAAAGTAATTAAGGGTCTACAATATACACGTACAGTATATTAAAACATAGCTGTATAGTGCGAACGTTCATCTACATGTATATCTTGATAAACATATGCCCATGTGTCTATTAAATTGCAACACACAAGAGTAAACAAAAGGTGCCTTTGAAAAGCTCAAGGGTTGAAATTGAAAACAAAATTTAATTGTAAACAGCAAACAAGATTTGGAAGGAGAACTACTGAATTTCAGTTTAGATATGGATTTCCTTTTTGAAAACAATCCAGTCGGTGAACCACAGGTTGTAACCCTGAATGACATGGATTCAATGGACAAAATACTGCAAAACTGAAACGTCGAAAAAACAAAACACTACTAAATGGCAATGGTCTAAAAGAAATGGTCCATACTTACACTGTGCATCTCTCGAGTTATGGATGCACTTGGGAAGTTGGGAGAGCACTTCAGAAGCTATAGACGCACTTGGCTTCACCTCATGCCACTAAAATGCTTCTCTCATGCTCTTCCAACTTCCCGTGTGCATCCATTACTAGATAGACGATGCCAAGCATGGACCATTTCTTATTAAGTAAATGACAAAATGTATGAGAAAACTTCAGATTTGTGGGCAAGCAACCAAGCAGGCTCCAAATTGCAAAATAATAAGAATTTATATGGAAACATTCTTATCTCCCAAAGCAAAATTGAAAACTTGTAGGCCAGACAAAAACCTCAATTCATATCCTGACTTATACACTTTTAAACTATTTTATTCAATGTTTAAGGTTTAGTCATTAAGAAAAAATCTAAGGTACACTGTAAGTTAACATCACCTTAAAATAGCATATTAAACTTACAATTCTTAGCATCTCATTTTTTAAAAAAAAATTGTTTGTATGTTGTTGTTTTGTAGTATGTACTAATCATACTCTAAAATCATATAACCTATATCTATATTACTGTATTGTTTGTGTCTGTCATATTTGGAAATTTAATTTTTTCCATGGTCAACTTTATAATTTGGTTTTACCCCTGGGATTCACCACTTAAACTTTTGCACTGGACTCTTTATTTTCTTAAACTGATATTAAAGTGTTAAATAAAAATAATGTTCTTAAGAGAAAACAGTACTCAGGTAATAATCACAAATTTCCCACTCCACAGGAAATGGGTGTTTGTCATTGTTATGTTGGATTTTGGGGCACACCAAAGCCCAATATACAAAGCATATGTTTGCAGTAGATTATCACTTTGGTGATATTGATCTGAAGAAAGTTATTTATAAGCTGCTAGAAAGTGCATTCTTTAAGTTTAACACAGAAAAAAAAAATGTAACACAACAGACGTGGTGTGTGAATACTTCAAAAATTGCATTCGTCTCATGTTTGATAAACTCCAGACCAACATAAATGTTGTTTTGCAATTGAGTCAACAAAAAAATCTAATTAAATCTAAGGAGGAAAATGATGTTTACCTTGGATAAATTACAAGTATGGCACAAGGCAATAAACAAAGTCGGCAGAGATAAGTTTACGGGACCTTCTGTCAAATCGACAGCTATTTTACGCAAGCAATTGTTTTGTCTGTGGGTGTTTGTCTTTCTGGCAAGTGATAAATAAGTCATTAACTCCGATACATATAAATATTCAAGACATCTAGTTCAACTTTTTCTTAGAACTTATTATGGATACTCTTTTGCATAACAATTAATTCGGTAAATCAAGGCAGAAAAGTAAATACGATGTCGGTGAGAAATAGCCTGGGAGCCAAAGAAACGAGCGAAAACATCTCTGATTTGTGGTTACAATCGAGATAGCTGGCAGTCTGTCGTTCTTGTATCAGATGACGTGCGAAGCACCGGCTTCCAAGCACCAACTGAAGCAGATTTAAATTATCATATATATTTTGTTTTGAAACAAATTTGATTATTTTATCCAATGTCAGGTATAGCAGCAATTTGCAAGACTTTGCTATGATATCGAGAGACTAGCTTGATAACGATCATTCTAATCTTTATTGTCGGATTGGAATCGTCAATCGTGATCCACAGACATTTTGACAACTGACAGTCTGTTCCTATGCAGTGGTTTTAACTTTAAGGAAATCTAATATAAATCACAAAAGCACTTAAAAACCTTCAAATATTCTTGCAAATTCTTGCACTTGCAAGCTTACACTTCGCATCTGCCATGCACGGAGATGTTCGGTTGAATTTTACTGTATATAACAAGCCGAAATACCAAATTTGTAAAAGCGTTTCCTCGGAGTTGGAATGTGTTCACGCGTCACATGGGCAGAAGATCAACGCTACAGTGTGAATAATAAATGTCGTAACCCCAATTCTGTAGCCGCTTTCGCGTGAAGAAGCTAAAATTTGTACACACACTGCTGTTACGATTAATCACACAAATTTAGTTCATAGCAAAGAGAATTCGAACTCATATGTGTACGAACTGCCATCAACGACAACATTCGAAAATCGAATTGCTTCATCAAAGCAACTTACGAATTACGTAGCAAAATGTTTAGACCTCGATGGTTATTTCAAAGGATTTTACACATCCAGTGCAAATATCAAAGTGCTTCTAGCAATATTGAGAACATAACAATCACGACATGAATCTCGCCGGGCCATTAGAACGATCTATCTTCGGCAGACTTCCGGAAAAATAGGTTGGCATGCGTTTCGAAGTTGCGATTTGTTTAAAAAATAATATTCATACAACTGGAACCAATTTCTAGAAATAAATGCCAGGGTCGCGTTTGACTGTAGTTCCTGAAAGGAATTACATTATGATGCATCAATCGCCTGAATAAATACAGAACAATTCTTATCGACGGGAGCCCAGCGAGTACAAAAACTTGGATTACACGTACTACCTTTGTGTCTTGTGAGAATTTTGACTTACCCAGCCGGATAGGCCACGAGTCCATTCACTGGGTTGCATGCTAGAGCTGCGTTCGAAGAGACGCTCAATCCAAGGACTTTCTCCAACGTAATCTAAAGCGATAGAGAAATAACAGACGCATATGAAGGCCCAAGTTGTACTTTTTCTACATCCGGCGAGTTTAATATAAGTCTTTATGATCTTAGAGCAAACTGCAACCGCACCACTCACCCGCTCTGTTATGGGGCGAAGATCTCTGTGGCTGTTGGTTTTTCTGATCACAAGTCTTCTTGTCGGTGGTGTTATACGATTTCTTCTTCTTCCTCCAACGGACTGCATGCTTTCTCAGCTTTCTGTCCACAGCAAGCTGGGGAAACATTCGCTTCCAACAAACGCCAATTTCTTAATTCCACTTCGTGACAGTCATCATATTCAAATATCTTCTTCCGATTACATTTTCTTGCACTACCTCCGGGTGGCCATGGGAAAAGCACGTCCTTCCTCTTAAAACAAAACCCAAAGCGTCGTTGTTGACAATGATTCTAAAGTTTATCACAACTCAATTACCAAATCCATGATCAACCAAGTACTTGTTTTAATGTTTGTTCTTTGAAAATCAACTTGTGAGCCCGCCACTGAAAAACCGCACTCTGCGCATGCTCCATTTTGAGCTAGAACTCAGTGCTTTGCGACTAAATTTTAGCGACCATCCGTGCGCGCGCGCTCCGCGCGGGGCGTGAACCAACCAGTCAGGCAGTCACTGGAGAGGGTACTAACTTTATGCTGTCCAGAACGACAGGAAATTATTCTGGGTCAGAACCTATATTTCAAAATTGCAGGTAGGCCCAGGGAAAGTACTCCCTATTAGTTGGAGGTCGTGCATGGGAGCTCGTCTCATTTCTTTTGAGGAGTTGCAATTTTCAATGTTCCGGCGCTTATATTAGATCACGCAACAGTGAAGTGTTAAAAAAAAATCTGGTATTTTTCGGACGGGACAATTGGCAGCTGGTTGTGGGTTGGTACTTGTTAAGTTTGCTGGTGAATTTGCAGGTCAAACCTGTTAGTCAGATTTCCAGGTAAATTTTAAAAACAACGAAAACTATAGTATAATTTATTAATTAAATAGCTTAATCTGAATTTTAAAAAAAAAATTTTTTTGGTTATTGTAGTCAGGCATGGTAGCTGAGATAAAAGTTGTTTTTTTAAAAAAAGTTGTCTCTGACTAAAAGGTATTTGAACGTTAAAAGTTCCAGACGTTTCAACTGATATCTTCGGTCTTCTTCAATGGAATAAAGAATTGAACTCGAAAACCTCGATTAAAAATGCCAATCTGAGTGCCAGGGAATCACCTGTTAGCCACCTCTGTGTTGTATGCAAAACCATGAGTCAACCTGCAGATGTACTATTCATGAAATTGTTGCCATCAGTTTCCCCCCTTTTTTTGTGGTTCAGTACTAAAAAGAATAGTTTTCGTTTTTAACACCAGTGTGCACACAACAGTTGGGATTGACACCAACACATGCATGGGTAGCAGTTGGTGACTCTTGACCCTTCAATGCAGTTAGTGTTCACATCGTACAAGATATGCCTAACTGGAACACCAAGGAATGTCCAAGACTCCAAAACAAAACACAATTAACTGGAAAAGTGTGATTTTTCTTTGTTTTACCTTTCCCCTGGAGTCTTACACATTCTTTTGCGTTCCAGTATGGTGTATTTCGTACCATGTGATCTTTAGCTGAAAAGGGCCTATAACAGACGGTGGAGCTGCTTTGTGTGTAACACAATAACTTTGTTGGCAAGCGACAGGTTTGCTTTGTGAGTCACCACAATAACCGGACGACAGAGCTGCTTTGTTTGTCATCCTAATATGAACACACTTTTTTTTAAAATAAGAACAAACTTAATAAGAACAGTGAGGCTCAAATCGCCTGAAAAAATAAGAACAAATAAAGGACAAATTTAGGCTGAAATGAAAATTTTAAAAAATAACTAAGAAAAGAAAAAAATAGCAAAATGAGCCTAAAAAGAAAAAATAGCAAAATGAGTGTGGCAAGCGGCAGTCATCACACAGATCATCACACATTTAATAAATTTCGTTACTTATTATTTAATACAAATATACTCCAACTGTAAGAACTGCATGTACTGTATGCGGTTGTATG
>JAOBYE010290985.1:0-15798 GCA_025403585.1 Parazoanthus swiftii | reverse complement strand
CTTGTCGATAGGAGTAGGCTAATGCCGGTGTTGTGGACTGTCAACTCTTCCCTTACAAGAATTGTGCTGTATATCAGAACTCCATTTAAACTAGCAATGCTAAACTGGATGGTCCTGTATAAATACTGCTTACAAATACAAATACAAATACAAATCACGAACGAGACGCTTTGAAAGGGGAAAACCAGTAACTAGCTTTCTATATAGTGCTACAGAAATCCATTAGTGATGATTCTTGTGCAGAAATGTCACTGGCAAAGTTACAGTAGTTTTGGTGACAGTAACAAGCACAGGTAGCTTAAACTCGGGCCGGAAATTGCGAATTTAGCGTCCGAAACCCAGTTTTAGTCACACCCTTTTCCTACATTATCTGATACATAACATCACCACATTAATTTAATAAGGTTTTTTTTTCCAGAAAGACAATAATTTGGAAAACTCGGGTAGTCGGTTTGCGTTGAAAGCTAGTCGAAATACGCCATTTTTCTAATGCAATTTTATGGTAGATCCGTTCCCTTGTGAGGGCCAAAAGTCAGTACTCGGTCAAATTTGAGATCATTAACTCAACAAAAATATCACTTTTTGCCCCCATAAGGGAATGGATCTAGCAAAAATTTGCATTAGAAAAATGGTGTATTAAATCGCCGGAGATTGATGGTTAACGTATTTACAAAAAAAGGAAGAAGTGTAATTGCCGGGTCATTCAATTCTCCTGCCTTCCGTGCTTGTCTCACGCCCTCTTTATAATTCACATCTGTTTACTCAAATGTTTGTCAGTTATACCTTATAAAATAATTAAGGAAACTAGCACCTCTTGAAATTAACGCAAATTGCAAAATTGCGTTAACTTTTTGCAGTAGGCGTTAATTGCCCGGAAGCAATTTTTCTGTGTTCTGCATCCATTCGCGACAATTTCACTGGGACATCGACGTTTTCAGAATGTCAAGTGGCACTTAATTAGAAAGGTCTTACAAGTTCAAATATCGCACATCGCACTTGACGTGAGTCTAAAATAGAGGGTCAATGAGAAATCGAAGTTTTGAGTCGGCTCTGACATTCTTCTCGACGATACAAATACCATATAATGTATCAGTCTACACGGGAGACGGCTACCTCATTATCCAGTACTCGTTCAGTTAATCGCGATATCAATTAGGCAGTCATGTTGCATTGACTGGTTAGAAAAATGACATATTTTGTTTTCAATTAGCAGTGAAATTTACTGACACTTAATCGAATGTGATGCTGTAAATTTTCTGAGAACAGTTAAGCGCATATCTTAGTGAATTTCCGTTTATTATGGAAACTGTCCGCCAAATTAATACCTGTAATTAACTATGAAAAATATTAAAATTAACTCGTACAAATAACGTCTTGTAGTGTTATCAAGATGGAGCTAGAAATAGAAATAGTTCATAGACATTGTAGAATTAGAATTAAAACTAAAGAGGCGAGAAAGAGGGAGACAGGCAGACAGACAGACAGACAGACAGACAGACAGGCCGAGACAGAGACGAACAGACAAAACAAATTATTACAGATGTCGAAAATTGTATTGAGAGTACGTTGTTGCTTTTAAAGAAAGTAAATAGATAGATAGATAAAGGTATATTACCATGGTAAATACAAATGGTTATGCTAGAAAGATGACACTTTTTTAAAAAGAGCTTTAATTTGTAATCACGTGATCTGCCGATGCGAACCGGGCCGGGCAAAACTGAATGTTTTTTCCAAGCTAATCCCAATTGGTAATCAGGAAAGTAAGAATGATTGATTAATGCGCAGCCCGAAATTACCAGTTTATGGTGCCATTTGTTTGAAGTTGCGCTAAATTCAACCCAGAGTTTGAGGAAATTGCAATTCTTAGTCCAGTCTATATAAGTAATTTTGAAATACTCGAAGTAGACCAATTGTAATCAAATACAACCAATAAAAATGTTCAAAACGGTTTAGGAGAGTTTTGTACGTTATCAGCTTACGTGTATTTTGTCTTATAAACACTGCCGGCTTAAAATGGCTGAAGCTCAATGTTCTACTGAAAAGAAATGGTCAATACTTTAGTTGTGCGTCTATCGAGTTATGGATGCACTTGGGAAGTTTGGTGAGCACTCGAGAAGCTAGAAAAGCACTCGGCTTCGCCTCATGTCATTCAAACGCACGGGGGTGCGTCTATCGAGTTATAGATGCACGCTCGCCCCATACAAAAAGCGCGCGAAAATTGCCAGCCATGTTCTAAAAAGCTTTATCCCAGCCAAAGACGCACGCTAAGCAAGGACCATTTCTTAAGTAGAAAACAGAAGCATTTCAACTTGACTTTTACAACTTTGGATAGATATTACTAATTTTCAACCCGAGATTCAATACAAAGACACAAGAATGAAACTCATCTTGAATACCGCCCCAAGTCTTTCACTGACGAAGAGTGATGTATTTCATTCAGTTATTTAACATTACCGTAGTATATCATGTAGTATATCGTAGTATATCAGCCCGCAAGGCTTAGTTAGATGACACGCATTGATCCCAAACTACTGCAGCTGTGTTTTGCACTTTAACTGACAACTGTTACGCGGAAAAAGACTTTAATTATTAAGTCGTTGGTCTAGTCTCCTGAAATGTTATCTCGGGTGACTTAAGAGAACCCACCCATTTAACGAAAAGAAAAATGTAATCCCGGTGTTGTGGTAAGGGCCACACGGGAGAGTACACCATATGGATGCAAATGTTTTACTCTCAATAATTTAAGTGCCTCAACTCTTACTTTACTGCATGTAACTGTAGTGCAAATTCAAACGTTTTATACTTAGAATGGATTACATCAGAAAGTTCTTAATAAATCTTTAGTTCTTAAGTGTTTTCGTGAACCTTACTGGTCTCACGTGCGAATAAACCTTTTGTTCTGTAGTAATGAACTTTTATGTGGGGGACATCAAGTGGTGAACATTATTCAAAAAGTCTTCCCCACGGCCGATTGTGGAAATAGCACCAAGATTAAAATGGTTTACTCTCTGCTGCTCACGCATTCTAAAAAACTTCAAAATTGAGCTTTTCGCGTTCTGTTTTCTACGACAATATAAACATGATCAACTGGTTGCAGTCGTGAACTTATTTCTATTCTGTCAACAAGTTTGCATGCGACAAGGCGGAATATCGTATCTTATTCCTTCATTCTTCGATTTTCCAAAGGTTCCGACAGCTGAGATCTCGTATAAAAAACAGGAAAAACAACAAGATTGTTGTCAGGCGGAAACTGTCAGTGGCATTAACTTATCATATTGAATATCAAATACATGTACCAGACAAAAACGAGTTTGCCGTAGCGAAACATAGACATGCCAAGCCGTGCCCAACCCACGATATCCGCGTGGTCGCCGAATTTAGCTTGAAGATAACATCATAAATATAACGTTAAATTGAAATGATTTGCGTACAAGAGCAAGCTCTTTCTGTACATTCAGTGCTCCGATGCTTTTAACAGCAAAACTCTGAAGCAGGTGTTTGCTGAAATCGGAACTTCAGAGCCTTCTTACGGTTAGCTGATTAATCAACCGAAAGCAAATAAGAATCCGCATATCAACTGTAAGAATTTCGCCTTTTTGGGAAATACGTAGTTTGTAACAGAAAACTGAGAAATATCCTTCGGTTCCACGCATTACAAAAACAACACTAAATTAGAAGTAATGGGCCCGGAGTGCTACCCCTTCATTAATTTTTAAGATCAAAATGTAACAAGTAAGATGTTTTCATCAGTATATTATTGGAAAACTGATACACTTGCCTAAAATCTTAGCAAAGTTCCAAGGCCGACTTCTCGGTTTTGTTTCAGTCAAAAGAAATAAATCAGGGAAGAATTTAATTAATGTTTCGTGACCTACCATGAAAAAAAGCCAAAACCAGAGAGGAAGCAAAATCACCGACAAATAAAAGACAAATCTTTCTTGCTCAACAGTGCTCTGGCAATTTACCCAAAACTCCGTGCGCGCGTACATGAAACAGGAACTCGTAAATGACCAGTCCCGACCGAGCGAGTCCCCGGACAAAGATCGGAAAAACGACAAATTTCTCAAACTAAACAGCTGTAGTAACCAACATCTATAGGTTTAAACAACTTTGTGAGTCATGTTTAGTTTGTGATAAACGAACTAAACCATCTGCATAAAGCAAACAATTTAATTTTGTTCCATCTGGTAAATAAATGGACCAAACTTTGATTATTGGAGGTTAACTACAATATCATTTATGAAATTGTTTAACAACAGCATACTTAGGACACATCCTTGACGTACAGCTCTTAAACAATAGACATAATGAGTTCTTCTGTCACCAACTTTTACAGCACATCTTGTTGTTGAGGGTTCGAGCCATCCACCCCCGGGCTTTGAAAAGGTGAAGAACAAATTTAATTGTTAGGACTTTATAATCATTTTTGACGATAAATTTATACCACTGATGTATTGAGGATTTATGCATGGTGTTGAGAGTTATAGACACAGTGTGTAAGCTGTATGACATAACCACGAATCAATGTATTCATCTTATTTTTTTTGTTCTGTTCATTTGTTACGAAATTAGTAGACTGGGTATTAGATTAAAAGCAGATTTTTTACAGGATTTTTTACAGCAATTTCGGTCAAAAACGCCAAAAACTTAGCGACCAGGCAACATGCGTCCTCGATTCCATGCTCAACTGAAAAGACATGAAAATGGAGGCACCCAGTTCAGCCGGATCGGGCTTGCGAGATTCCGGCCGACTTTAACGGTCCACACGATGTCACTGTAGGAACAAATAATACAGAGACAAAGGTAATTTATCAAAATTGTGTAAGTGAATGTTTAGTTTTGTACCGATATCTATGATCAAAAAAGGTTAATGAAGTGGTGTTGTTGAGACAAACGTCGCCCCAAATAGTTGAACCGAATTTCATGTGTGTGATTTTGATTTACAATTGAAAAAAAACTGCTCGGTTCTAACTATCTCGTTTTGCCGCCTCTTAGCCTGATATTCTGACCAGCAGAAAAAATCTAATATTTTCCTTGAATTTTCTCAACTGTTCAGATGTCAATTGACTTAGTCAAACAAAGTTAAAACGCGTTCAAATCTTTAACAAATCTTTATCTGTGAGAGTAAGTTAATCACAAAACATCGTCGGCTCCGTCTGTTACTTCCGCTTAGCATTCAAGAACGTTTAAATTGATCTATTGTTGTACCCACAATTTCTGAAACGGATAAAAATGACCAAAACTCAACACGCTACAAGATCCAACCCAAGAACTATTTTACTTTAAAGGCTGTGTTTTAGTGTGGAGCCTTGCACAATAAAGCGCACATCCTTCCAACCCGTTGTTCGCCCTCGGCAAATTCATTGTCTTTGGGAAAACATGTAAGTTTTCTAAGAGTTAAAAATCCAAATTCTATGGACCTCACGGCGTTCTCAAAAACACATCCGCTGCAACATCCCTCGGGCATCTTCACAACTAATTCTTTTTTTTTCCTGCTTTGTACTATGCAACGCTGGCGGGCATCAACGAAAATGGAAAATGAAATGGCTTGTGAGATTTGTGTGGATAAAGCATTTTACCAGAATTAAGAATTTTTATAATAGCAGTGTTTTTGTAAATAATAAAAATAACCGTACAAAAATTAAACAAGGAGATTAAAGGATTATCAAGTCTCTATGTGTTTTCTAATGAATCGGAAGTTACAATATATTAATAAAGCATGTTATATTTGATAGAAGGAGAAATAATCTTGATGTTTAAATGTTTTGAAAGAATGATAAAATGTTTTGAAAGACTGAATGCAGTAAACTTCTCTCAGAATGGACGAAGTACGATTTCAGATGCCCAATATATATTTTTTCTCCCTAGCCTACAAATTTACTATAAGTCTACTGCAAATCTGCTTCATATAATGCAAAATAATCTAATGCAAACCTATGCATATCTACTGCCTACGTCATTATAACGTATGTTACTGATAAAGTGCGTTGCCACAAGACCTCGTCCGAATTCTAAAACACAACTACTAAAAGATCAGTTAAGTTGTTTTCAAATACGTTCAGATACAGGTATCGGTATAGCGACACAAAATTCAATATAGATCTTCCATATGATGACTCGTTTTTGAATTACAGTAGTTTGAAATCAGTTATGACGGTCGTACTCTGCAGCAAGGTACTCTCTAGGCCTACTTTATTAAGTTGCCGAAAGTCGCCCTAAGTCTCACAAAATCGCCTTAAGCCGCAAAAAAGGCCTTAAGTCGCCTTAGGTCACAGAAAATTGCCTTACGTCGGACAAAGTCGCCATAACTTTCAGGCTGATTTTCCTTAAATCGCCTTAAGTCGCATAGAGATACGGCGACTTTGGGTCCTAGAATAGACCTACTCTGTAGAAAGATCCCTCTCTATTAAACCTCTCTCTCATTTTAAGCCCCCTTTTCTAATAAGCCCCCTTTGGGTCTCCACATTTTTAATGTCTCTCATCTTTATCGTTCTCCTCTTCAAAAATGTAGCTTCTATTTTTACATCCACGCTCCTTCAAGCAAAGCACAAAAGAAACGAGTCACATTGCGCCCTACCCCAGTATGAGTAAAAAGAAAAATACATTCCTGTTCGTAAAAAATAATTAAGTGAATACCTTTTAAAACGTTACGTCGATCTCGAAGCCATGAAAGAAAGCAGTGCACTCCTATACTTTTAATATTTGAAAAAAACAACCGAACATTTTTATTTATCTTGTCTTGTATCTTTTACAGTTCAAACTTTTTTTGGCAGAACTCAGTGCAGATTTTTGACAGACCGCCGCAAACTCCGGCATTTATTCATCTAACCGCTGTCGTGAAAAAAATGAGTCTACATTTCGAGATCTGAAAGAAAACATTGCTTAGATTGAACTCACTGAATACTGTGTATTTGATATGTCGAATGAAAAACTTCCGAATTTATTGAGATTGCTATGGCTGAAGGACGCCTTTGCCACCCGGCAATTTTACTCTTGAACACCGACTCTAAGGTTGTTAAACATAATTATATAGCGAGCTCAAACCGTTTAGTTTTTAATACTTATAGTCAAGTTTTATATTCGTAGCTGCCGCTGATAATAACGACTGCAGACTTATTTTCACAGCGCCTCTCCCCGGAAATTTCCTGATTCTCAGGCCCCATCCAAGCCCTGGGAATTTCCGATTAGTTCCGTGGTCGGGGTGTGGATATCTTCTGGAACCACACCGAATGCAAGGGGCATGAAATTTAAAAAGAATATGAGAACCATTTTAAAAATAGATTTCGATAAAATCTAACCGCAGATTAATTCGTGCAAATGAAAAAAAAGAAACATTTCAGTTCATTTTTCACACACAACACGAACACTTCTCGTTTACCTTTTTACCAGTAAGAGTGTCTGATGATGAGTCTATAGATTCTTTTTAACTGGCTCCAAACATTTTCTAGTAGTAAGTTGGGAGAATTTCGTACTTCATCTTAGAAACTACAAAGCGAATGATCGGTTGTTTCATTCTCACAACTATTTGGCCTATTTTATACTGATAAGGTAAGGAGAAATAAGTTGCTCATCATGATCAACCTGGTAGTGCACTGAATGTTTTATAAAACTAAACTAAATACAGCGATATATTGTACAGAAAAGTTAAATGAAACCGCTGACGTAATCTATTTTTTCTAATTTTCATAAACTCGAGAATTAATCAACAAAACAAGTTGAAGGAAAGGCACGAATGCGTGGTTCTGCAAAAAAAAAAATCGTATTGTTGATTAAAATTACATCCGGCGACTTCTTCAAACGATTAGAAATTTGCGATAAGTTTGTTTATTAAAAGTTAATTTGGCTTTTCTTCCTTGAAAAGTCACAAGTTTGTAAAAAAAAAGTCATTTGCAATGAAAATTATGTAGATATCGAGAAAGAAAAGGCCTTTTTTTCGTTTTTACTCGGGAGTAAAAGAATCCACGACTGGTTGCTTTGGTTTACCTGACAATCATACAAAATTTGGAAAAGCTCTTTCAGCCTCCTGAAGTGAACCGATAATTTTGAGGCTATTGCATTCACTATAAACACTCGGAAGTGAAACTATTTGAACGAGTTTTCCATTATACGTTTTAACTTGTTTCCGCACTTATGCCCTTGTCCACGAAAATCATAGTTTTCGTGCTGTTTAGATACGTCCTGATTCTTTATACTAACTAGACACCCGTTTGTTTTCAAAATTTTCGGTATACTTTCCATTTCTGAACATATGATCTGACTCTCAGTTACGTCATGGTGGCCAAATTGTGTTATTTGTGTTTTAATACCGAATGCACTCCAATATTAAAATGTTCCCACTTTTTATTTATGCTAGTGACGTAAGTAGGGTTGCTTACAAGCTGTACGGTATCAAGAATGTTGGCAACGTTTCAGTCATGAACGATATTGTAAATAAGAGACGATTGATACTGTTTGTCATTTACAACAGCTTTAGTTTCCGTAAGTCTCGATTGTTCAAAAAATTAAGTAAGGTTTAATCTCATCTGAAAACAAGCGCCCACTAACCCGGCATTCCGATCCGACAAATCGGCAAACTTGTACAAATATAGTATTTACTTCGCGCCACACGTACGGCACGTGAAATATTTCAATATTGGTGTAAAAATTTGAATTTTACCAGAACCTCGCCAAAAACTGTTAGTTCTTAAGCTATCCAAACCCTTCATACCTTCGTATGCTTTATTTGCTTTTTTGGCGGAAACATTCAAACTCAGTTCTAATATACATTGAAGCGGCCCACGGACCCGTCTCTGAATCTAGTATTTTCGATAAAAATGAAATAGTTTCCTGTTTTGTTTTGTTTTTTTGAAAACGCCACTTGGCTTTAAGTTGGTGGAAACTGTTGACTAACGCGTTCATGCGTAACGAACCTGTTTTTCCTGTCGTAAACACAATAATAGTAATACCAACAAACAGGTCTGGCGATGACACGCAGTTTTTATGCGTCATTTCCATCCTTTCCGTACCTCACCTTATCATGCCAAAGAGTCGTCACTTTGTGTCAAGGTCATATACATTCATTTTTATTTTCAAAAAAGAAAGGAATGCCTTTTCGGAGTTGAGGCTGGATGTTTTTAATCTTTTTATAATCTTAACCTCGACGTTCTTACTTTTTTAGGAAATGTGTCAACAGGTATACATTCAAAGGCCATTCCCGATGTCTCATAAAGCTCAAATATGTATACCCAATTGCGTTGCTATCGACTGCATGTTTACTAAAATTAAATGTGAAATTACATTGCTCTCTAACAATGCCTTTCAGCAGCGGCTCTCAGGTCTACTGTCAAAGTTTTTGGAAATAAACGTTCCTTTTTTAGGTTAAGCCGGAGGTATACTATTACAATGTTCTTTAATTCTTGGTATTTAGGAGCCATGACGATCGTGCAAAACGAAATTATAAAAAAAGAAAGAAAGAACAGTGTAGGGTCGTGACATTCCTTTCTTTGAATTGACCAATTTTTTTTTTACTGAAGTCCTCGGGAAGTGCAATCGATTTGGCTGTGTTCGCCGCGCCCATGTTAGTAATATTTTCACCAAGAATTACACAGAAAAACAAGATAAAACTGCGATTATTCAAGGGAAAAGATAAAGTGAAAAGAAGCACATGATCACAGCTTTTATCATTGTCAGCTCTTTGTTCCAGTTCAAGGAGTTTAATCAGTCAAATACTGCTGACGGTTCACTTCACATGCACATCCGATTGAAAAAAGATCTCTTCAATTAAGGCTAGATCTCGATTAAAGGAAACGAACGTCAGTTTTCGTTTTAGAACACATTTTTCATAGACCGCAAATCACCTGTCCTCTCACAAACTAGTCCACGATCGTAAATTTGTCGTTCATCCGTGTACCAATGTCATCCTATGAAGAGAGATTTGCTTGATATGAAACAGTTAAGTTAGATATGAATGGCTGGTACTTGCTCTTACTTTTAACTTACTATATAGGATTCACTTTTTCGTTGCCTTACACGCAAAAAAACTGACGTTAAAGTTTTAATTAAAATGAGGCAAAAGCCTGGAAGATTGTTTTTCCACCTAAATCGGAATTAATTTTATAAATCGTGGACGCGAGCACTCGTTTGCAGTTCTAACTGGCTGGGGAAAATTAGTTTGATAAACGATATGATCTCTTTTTGCATCTATTACCAACATATTGTAGCCATGGCGTCTCCTAATTCGACAGCTTCGGAGTTTTGTGACTTTTGCGAACTTGCGTTTATAATGCGAAACAGTTCCCTGAAAAATCTGTTTATCAGCTGTCCGCAGCTTCACGGCCCTCACCAAAGCACAAGGCAAGTATATACACTATTGTGACGAGACACAACAGAGGTTCACTGTCCTCAAATCGCGTGGAAAAATCAGCCTAAATTGTTCGTACAATAAGCCTATTTGTAAAGCGACGTACTGTACATCAAGCGCCCTCATTCGCTTAAATCCATGTTTGTATATCTTCAACCTCTCGGAGAAGTTCGCGGGGTCTATGGCTGTCATCTTTGAGGTAGGAGTCTTAAATTCTGAGTTAAAAGGGTTTTTTTGAAAAAATTAGATAATTCTGGCTCCACTGAGAGCGTACAGTTCATTTACGGAATCGAAGATTACAGCTGTTTATAAAATGCAACGTGATCGCTTTGATCGTGTTTTAAACATTAGCAAATTTCCACCACATTGTTCCCATAAAATTTGTCCTTAATTTCATTTCGTTTTCTTAAGAAGCATGTATATGGATAGAATTGCAAAAATCAGAAGAGGAAAAGAAAAAGAACCCTTGAAAATATGCCACAAGATTCTAGCTATCAGCATATCCGCACCGGAAACTTACGAAATCTAATTTGAAAACTGCGCAACTCGGACATGTTATAACGTCACGGATTTCTTTCTCAACTTCTTTAAGGAAGCAAACAACAATGACAAATTTGTTTCATCGTTTCGCCTTTTCTTTGTTAAAAGAACGCTTGGATTGTGATTTCCGTTCGCTTAATTTTTGATGTTTTTCTTCGAGTAAATTCTAATCGGCAAACTATCCCACGTAATTTCGTTTCTGTTTCACAAATAGAATAAAACCGCTTTTCCTTCATGCGCCTAGGGACTGGAAAGTGACGTCGAGATTTCATTAAAGCATTATGTAAATGACCGCGCAGGTGGCTATTCGTGGTCATGCGCAATAGTGAAATACATTGTTTGGTTCTTTGAGGGTCGCTATGCCATTCGAGATGAATATAATTTTTGTAAAACTGCCGCGAAAATCTGTGTGTGGCCTTTCAGATTTATCACAAACTCGCGTGTTTTGGTTGCAATTGAAAATCCGAGTTTTGACACCGGGTCACTCAGCGGCTCGCCCCGCTCCCTTTCAAAGCTGAATTTTCACCTATTTTTCTTTACAGTGACCGTATGGCGCAAGTAATGCACTATTACTTTTTTGCAATTAATGGTTGCATTGCCAGTGACAGCTGAGACTCTAGTGGAAACCGTGAAAGATGGAGCGCCAATAGCCGGGCCGACTTTACGTGATCGTCAGTAATATTTATATCTGTGAGTTGTAAGGCGGGCATTGAGCCCAACATGCATGATAACAGAATTGAATTGATCTGTGAGGCCGTGTCTCGTGCCAGTTGCAGATTACTTTAGTGTGGCACCAATCACATGTACATGACCATCAGAACAAAACTGGTTTGAGAAACGCACGGACGCATTAACCGTTCATGTTGACCACAGAAAATATGGCCAGATCTGCGAGATCTACGCTGGCAATGGATCAGCAACAGCAGGCGAAAGTCATCGTAAATGTTGGCGGAATTCGACATGAAACGTACGTGAATACGCTTAGAAACATCCCCGATACAAGACTTTACTGGATAACAGAGAGCGGGACTCAGTTAGCAGACTATGATCCGGACAAGAATGAGTATTTTTTTGATAGGCACCCAGGAGTTTTCGCTCAGATTTTAAACTTTTATCGTACAGGAAAACTCCATTGTCCAATGGACGTATGTGGACCTCTTTTCGAAGACGAGCTGGCTTTCTGGGGGATAGACGAGCTACAGGTCGAGTCGTGTTGCTGGCTAAATTACAAGAAACACAGGGAAGCGCAGGCAAATTTAGAAACTTTTGATAGTAATGAATCAGATGGAGAAAGCCTGAGCGATATGGACATGACAGTGTATGGCTTAGTTGCGGATGCGATGCGAAATCGAAATAAAACGCTTTGGAAAAAAATCCAACCGAAGGTCTGGACAACGTTTGAAGAGCCGTATTCTTCTCGAATCGCTCAGGTAAGACATTGTTATCTTGTTTGGGGATATTTTGTTGTGTTGCTTGAGTAACTTTTTTACAATATAAAGTAGATGAACGACAATACTGATTTGAGCAGGTACCTCGGCCAGCTTAAGACGTACTGGCGTATAAATTAATGTGTGAAGATATTATATTTGCTTATTTTGAATTTCATTTAAGTCATAAGCACGCGATGCACTAAATTTCAGCCCCCAGACAGGAGATTCTCACAAGACAAAATTGTGGCCAAAATACAAACCGCAAAATACGTTCCTTTTTTCAAAACAAAACACCAAATCACTCCTGTCAACAAAATTAAGCAGTGGATAGGCGAGCTAATTTAATGCAAACCAACGCAGTGACACATCAAAACTTGTCAATTTACAACTAGTACTGTCACTATTTCACGCTAAAATTTCCATTTATACAAATATGTTTTTCTGTGTATAGAAGTGCGATATGTAGCGGCAAATGTTTCTACAACGGCCAGATTTTTAATTGAATGCATGTTTACTTTATTGCTGAAACGAAAACCAGCGGTCTTTCAAGTTTTAGCTACAAAGTATAAAGTTCGTTCAAAATACATTCAAATTGCTTTTAAAAAGCGTTTGATCGCCGTGACTGAAAATCGCTGGTTTAGCATTTGAAACCTAAAATCTGATTTGATTTTCTAAGTTATTTACGAAATACATCGGCGTAAAAAACAGTGTTGCATTTATCGAAGTTAAAAGTACGCCTGTGGGTGAATATTTTGACAAAATATTCTAGCGCCGTACTCAGCATGAAATTGTCGAACTACCTGCGACCACAACAGTCTCAAAACATTAAAAGGGTCATTTAAATGTGTGTATAAGTGTATTAGAAACAACAGAGTGAACGCTGGAAAAAGGTCTCCCTATGAACTCAATTAGTTTATTTGGTTAAAGTAACAGAGCCTGCGCGGGCAGTTTCTTGATATGACTGTACAAGATTTGTGCTTAACCGCTCTTTTTCTAACGAGACATTTTGAACTTTTTATTTCTTAAGTGTTCGGATTAAAGAGAAAATCGTTTAGGCTTTGTTTAGTGATATTCAATAGCTGTAGTTTAAACAACAAGACAGCAGTAAATTTTGTTTAGACGGTTCATTTGAAGTTATTCGCGTGCAACAGTGCAATCGGACGATCATTTGAGATAAACTTTTGTTTTTTACGAGAAGTCTTTCGTGTTTTGTCCTTTTCTCACTCCATAAACTCGGAAGTAAATCGTTTCCTGCTTTAGATCTGCATCAATTGTGATATGTAGATTCACAAATACTACAGTTCTTCGTTTGCAAAAAAACATTTCCCAAAAAAGATATCGTTCAAGACTCGATCTCAATTAAATTGAGCGAACTGACTTGGCGTGCAAAGCGCATTAAACTGACTTTATTCGTAGTTCGAGACGAGTGTCACTTCGTCTGTTTGCGGTGTCAAGTTTTGTCTTAATTGTAATTCATAATTTGTATAATACACAACAACTCCACTGACAGATACGTGAATTTGTTTGGCAGAGAATATATTTTAATGATTTTGTGACGGTAGCAGTCTTAACTAATAATCGACGAGGGCGCCTTCTTAATGCTCAAAAAATCCGAATGGCGACCGCGATTCCCTTGCAAATTCGTCTTTAATGAGAAAGTCTCCTTGGAAATGATAAACACAGATCTTTATAAAGAAAGTGAAGACAATTTTAAAACAACCCACGCTATTGTTGTGAATTTACCGATATTCATTCAGCAAGACCAATTACTATGCAATCTATTTGTCTACGGAAGTTCTGTTTTAAAAACCTGACAATTCCAACAAACGAAAATACAACTAAAATTAACCTGAAAAAAAATGGTATCCAAGTTTTTAATTTCCGCGCTTGAAAATTTATATGAAGAATGCGGTAAATGTGGATTTTTTATTCGAGTACGAAACGGTTTAATTTAACGTTTACGTCGAGTCAATAAACCAGATCTATAGTACGGCAAAACAAGCAGAAAATTGCCAAACCACGAAATTTTCACCTGCTCTTCCTTCCTTTTAGCTTAGAAATAAAGATGTTACAAACATCGTATATTGCTTCACCACTTCTGAACATGTCAGAGCAGTTATCACGATCGAATTAAATCAAGCTGGAAAAAAAGTTATTTATGTTAAACCCGCCTAAAATGATAGCCCCCTCCCCCGGCGTTGCATGTAACATACAGTCAACCAATTCCAGTGGTGCGTGTGTCTTGCATCTTCGACATAAGTACTAGACTGTAATAACTGTAGTTAAGTTGCCGAAACTCAAAGGGGAATACAGATTTCACTATATTTCTTGTTTTATCAGAGCGGTTAATTTTTGTGCTGAATCTGACCGTTTCTTAATAGTTTTCTTGAAAATTTCAGCCTTATTTTTTTAAAAAGGTTCTTAATTGTACTATTATGTATACATTGAAAGACTGTTAACCTTTTGCTTCATACGACGTACTTACTAAAATCTATGGCTCTGTAAGCTAGAATTTCGGAGCTGGTAATACCCAATGTGTTGTTTACCAAAGTATGAATTTAATTTAACTCTACTGCCTGTTCTCTCGCGTTCAAAATGAAACTTTAAGTTCTTAATATGTCTTTGCCGCTTTTCAGTTCTTTTGTCAAAACAAAGAATCATGCTTTTGTGTTTGGCAGAGCTTTCTCAAAATAATACTCGACGATAACTCTAGTCAAAACGACATAGTATGTTGAGCAACAAGTTTCACTTAGTTTTAGGGGCAATTAAAGTCTTGTCATTTTATTTGTCAGTGTAGACTTAAAACGGTACTTGCATAACTGGTGTAATCTCATTTTACACAGCCTGTTCATTCTGGCTATCGAAAATACTAGGAAGAATTAACTTTCATGGCGTCACTCCGACTGACATGTTTGGTCACGTTTCGTCCCCAATGCGGCGTCAAACTGACACTAGTGCCAACATCATTTTTATTTACATCTGCAGTTTAATTGCTGTTTTACCTAAGCGTCTCCATAAATTTCAAGCATAAATTCAGAATTTTTATTTTAGGCTCAGACAATCAATCATGAAACCAACTGTATGTTTTGATATGTTTTGCAAAGAGAACAACTTTAGACTGGTTTGGCAAAAAAAAAAAAAAAATGAGCCTGAGCCAAAATTATATGGTCGTATATCAAACCAACACCAAGTATCATAAGATATAACAGTTGTTCCTAAGTGAAATAACGGCGACAAGTTTACTGGAGCCAAGTGAACATTAAACTACGATCAAAACAAGAAGTTTTAACCCTATTTAAAAAACCCTAGCTACAAGATCACGATTTTAGTTTTGAAAACTATAAAAAAAATTTTTTGAAAGAAAATCTATACTTTTCAGCTAAGACTGGGGGCGGAACGTTTTTAGTTTCAGTTTTGTGTTTCTTAGGGGGAGGGGAAGGGGGTAGTAGCCTAGGATTATTCTTAGGGATTAAGAAGAGGGGGGGGAGG
>JAOBYE010290874.1:0-15799 GCA_025403585.1 Parazoanthus swiftii | reverse complement strand
TCTGTCTGTCTGTCTGTCTGTCTCTGTCTCTGTCTCTGTCTCTGTCTCTCTCTGTCTAAAAGAAAGGTTAGTGAAGTGGAAAAGACATCGGCAAATAAGACATTTCTTACCGAAATAGAGAAAGCATTCCTGGGTATCGAACGGAAAGTTGTTCAACTTAAAGTGACATGAACTATCGAAAATGAGTGGCGAGTAGTGCTTGAAATTGCCGTCGTGTCTGATAGTGACCAACGTTTCCTGGTCTTCGTCTTTTTTCTTAAAGCTTGGGATAATACCAGAATTGAGGCTGAAAAATAATGGAATTAACAAATAAGTCCAAACAACAGTAAAGTATATACGTGGTTCCTGGTACCCGACAGACCCTGCAAAAAAGGTTATTAGATGCTAAAAGTTTACTATTTTTAACAATAGTCCTGGTTTTACACAATTTTTGACTACCGAGCGGAGCAGAATAACTTTTCTTCTATATTATGACTTCAGTTCATCCTGCTTTATTTGGAACATAATACAAGATTTTGTCATGTCAGATGATAGTGTTTTATTGGTGCATGAGCAAGCAATATATGTTCAGATTTTTTTCTTTAATGATATTTATACGCAAAAACGTTAGCAAAATTTGAAATTTAATTTTACGATTACATATACAGACAGATGCGAACTTGAACTTATACAGACTTACACACACAGTCACACACATACATACAGACACACAGTCCTACAGTCAGGCACACAAACACAGTTAAACAGACACACTCTCACATATAACTAATACCTATTTAGGAGAGCTACCGGTGGAAGCCACACGGAACTGGCAGGAACATATATTTGGGATATGTTGTCGTGCTCAGCCGGGTCCCACGTGACCGCTCTGTCCCACCACATCTGCAACCGAAATGAGCGTCAGTACACCATGAGTGAATGATCCGTAAACATTACCCCAGCCTCATATAAAGCCCAGTACGAGGCCCCAAAAATTATTTAAGCCCTGGGCAGCCTCTAATAACCCCCCCCCCCCTTCTCCGAGGCCAGTACGAGTTATAAACATAAGCTGTATGTGTTTCAGTGCAGAAACATGATGAAGAAAGTTTTAAAAAATTCTGTCAAGAAGTGTTGGCGCCACCTTGATTTTTTTAAATTTTAGGGTGGCGCCAAAACCTCTAGCTAGCTTGACATAATTTGTTGAAAATTTCCTTAAAAGTGCTCTTTAATATGCAAACAAATTTTATGAAATAAAAAAGGATGTTCGCCGGCTAGTTTTTGTGTTAAACGCAGTCAAGTTGCCATGGTAACACAAGTTTGTGTGGGAGAGCAAGAGTTGATGAGATTAAAGGTTTCAGTCACACCAGCTATCATCAAGTAGAAGTAATCAAACTTTACAAGTGAGTAAGCCTTTCATAATGTTCAGTGGCATTGAAAACTGTGAAACTGTTTCGAGCCACCTTACGTTAATATTACTGGATGGCATTTGCAGCGTTTATCACATTATGCGGTGTAACAAACGTGGCAGGTTTTTCTCTTACGTCAGTGCTCCTTTTGACCATAGTTGATAGAACTAACTGGTTCTGAAGCTCAGCAAAATTCAAAAGGAGTGTACAAAGCTGCTTTCACTTAGACTGAACGAACCGCGACAGTGCACATTCTTTGTTCAGTGTGTGAGCACAAATATTCTTACTGGATAGTTACTCATATAAATTTCAATACCTCTTGTGTTTGTGCAGCGTCAAGGCCAACGAACAAAAGAGATAGAGAGAACAAAAACCTATAACAAAGAAACTGACCGAGTTTCATATATAACCGTTTCGCTCTGTTAACTATGGTTTGACAGTACTTACCGATCTGTACCAAACATTTATTCTCAATGATTGCTCTTTCTCGTTCTGCGAAAAGCATTTGACAATTCAGTTAGTAAATAGCTATGCGCTGACCTGACTGAGCCTGTTTCACACAACTGCACATTCTAGTTTGGTTATCATCTGAGAACTGAAAAAGAAGACAAAAAATAATATAGAAACGTTTGATACTCGAGTGGAAATGGCAAATCGTTGCCTTTTTCTTGGTGGCATAATAATTCCTTTTTCTTTTATTCTTTTTTTTAATTTCATTTACTTATTTATTTTTTTACTTGTTTATTTAACTATTTATTTTTTTCCTTTCAAGCACTAGCTATTTTTCATGTTAACCTTTAATATTAAAGAAAGTAGCATTGTAATTAGTAATTGTTTGTGAAATTTGCAATAATTTGTAACTTTTTTTTAAACTTTATTTGCATTCCTCTTCTTTTACGTTTTTCAATATACTTTTATACGTGTCTAATTTTTTAAGAAAGAAAGAAAGAAAGAAAGAAAATATTAAAAAGCAATAAGAAAAATTTACTGTTAATGTAAGCGAATCTAACATTTCTAAAACCAAATACTCTTATAGAGGACAACTTTGGAATTTCTGGGAACTAAAAAGCTTCTGGTGATCGTCCACATTGTACCCCAAGAGGGAGGGGTGCTCCTTATAGTAGGACGTCGGGGGCGCTTACAGTTCTAAAAGATCATTCTATTTAACTGCAAGTCTTTATTGAACAAATATAACATTACAACCGACAATACTCACGACGGATATAACGCGATACGGCTTAAAACCAAACCAGACTTTGAGGGGTGCAGTGGAGTTCTCAGCTGGCTGGACATGCTTGTTATAATTGGCAAAGATAACATCTTGAATCGCCTTTTCAGCAGTTGAGCATTTACACACTAGATAAGTTAAAATGTAAAAGAAATTACAATGTTTCTCTCAGCTGAAGTTGCAGTAATAAATTAATATCGAAGAAGAGGGTCAAGTCATGTTTGCATTTTGCTAGAGACAATTTTCAAGCTTGCACATTGTACTAAGTAATTAACCGCTTTGAATAGACCAATTGCGATATACTAAAAATTAGCCTGAAACAAAAGACATCAACACGAGAATAAAATATAGAGTTCGTATGGAGTATTCCTAAGAGCCTCGTGATGATGTCTTTTGAGTCAGGCTGAATTTTAATATATCGAAATTGGTTTATTGAGAGTCAACGCGCAATTATTCTCCGAAGTGGAGGTGGGTAGCGCAGGTCGACACTGAGAAAAATAATTGTATTAGCATATACCAAGACAGTGCATAGAAGTAAAAATTGAAGAAACCTTACATTTTAGATAAATAGAAACAAGGACAGAGACAGAGAGAGAGACACACACAAACAGACAGACAGACAGACAGAGACAGACAGACAGACCGAGAGACAGAGAGGGAGAGAGGGAAAGACAAAGATACAAAGAGGGACAGAGACAGAAAAAGGAAAGTGGCTTTGACAGAGACACAGACATAGACAGCAGCAGTGACAGTGCAAAAGAGCCTTTCTTATATTAAGTATATTCATTTACACTGTTTCCGCAAAAGAAACTTGTTCTGTTTAAAAGTTGCGGAAAGGAAACAAAAATAGTATTAATGAAAAACAAAATCCGACGGGTTTGTATTCTTTAGGGGGCAAGTGTCATGTTTTCATTGAATGCTGCAATTAAAGAGAGGAAGCCAGCTTGAAGCTTGAAGCTTTCCCAATAAACAGTCTATATATTTATACTTAAGTAATAGTATTGCTTGGATTAAAACCACAATATTTTGTTAAATCATTTAAAACTACCAGTTTGAAAAGCAAACAAACGAGAAATGATTTCCGAGCACAAACAAGGTTTCTGTCTTGCGCAATGATACTAGATTTTCTTTTTTTCCTTTGATTGGTGTAGAAGGGTGTGAATATTTTGCAGTTCCCAACTCTTCGAGTTGCAGTTGTAAACATATGGCTCAGTAGTACTTACTCCGCAGGTCTTTGTCACAACACCTATTTATAATTAATACGCAAAAAATATAATTATAAAAATAGTCATGTAAAATCCAATAAAACATGATATAATAAAAATGTCCATTAAATCTTACAAATTTTCAGCTAGATTTAAACTTTTGATCCTCTGTAGAATTGAAAAACTATGATAGAATAAACGACAAGATGCAATTTCTTGGTACTTCAAAAAACAATATTATTTACTAAACAAGTTTCTACTTTATAAAAAAAAACAAATAAAGTTTGTCCAGTGGCAAATCCTGATCGAATTTGTGTTCACTCGTGTTACGTGAAACTAAGAAAACCGACAAGGCAAAACTTTTCCAACAGCAAAATTTGCTTTTATATAATTGAACATATCCGAGACAAGAACACAGAAAAGGAAATCTTTCACGTTCCTTACGCAAAAGCAAACAAAAGTTGTCACCTAAAAACGTGTCATGCGAAATTTGCGTCGTCTGTAACCAGCTTTCGCGGTACAGGTAAAATGATTGAAGGAAACTTGCCAATTAAAACTTGCTCGTGTGCCATCTACTGAATACTTAAGTTCTTGTTGAGTTATTAAAATCTAGAGAGAAACCTGCATAACATTTCTCTCAGACTTCTTTCGGACTGGCAAGGTTTTGATTTTGTGCAACTAATACTTCTTGCCACGAAAGTAAGTGCTTCGAAGCTGCTAAAGTGTCAATACATAATAAAGCAATTTACCTTCAACAACTGTAGTCAACACGAGCAGGCATTTAACGAGATATTCTACTCGCTTGCAGTTGCCAAACGGTGTCTCTCCCTTCGCCATTGTTAAAATGGACACAGATATTCCAGTTTAAATTTGATTCAAAATCTTTGAGTTTCTTTCAAAGCTGCATACCATTATTCTATCCATTTTCAACTTTGTGATTAGTACAAAAGACAAAACAATAACAAATTAGTGTCATTAGAATTGTTTAAGCGATGTAACATTTGTTGCATAGTTTTGCAAAAGGATAACACTTGCCAATGGAATCACAAGATTTCCGCGATTCCGCCTGCGAAGAGCAAAGTCAAGTTGAGCTGGCATCTCTTGGGATGTATTTATTTTTATGTGGGTTTGGTGGACAAATCGCATTTCAAAACAAAAGTGCTTAAAACATAGATATTTTTAGAACAACGATTACGGTAACATTCTTTTGTTGCTCCATTTCGACCGATCATAAGTGAAAACTGTTTCCTGAATTTTCAATAAAGCTTCATAATGGTAAACGATTGAAATACAAAGCAAAAATTCTCAGGAGCTCTGACGTCACATGGTCTGATATAGAAATTATCTACTGTACAAATCACCGAGCACAACTAATACTGGAAGGATGTTTTAGTATATTCGCTCAAGTGAATTGGAAGCTACGCATAACTAATATTAGATGACAGTGTATTTTGCGAAGTTCCAAATGAAGTCTTTCACCTGTAGGGTACTTGGATGTGTTCAATTTTGTGACATTACCGGATCTTATCAATAGAAGGCGCATAAAAAACATCCTACTCATGGTCAGTTTAGTTCTAGTCTGATCTTTCGTACAACTCAAATTTAAGGTAGATGCGGAACAGGGACGAATTGTTGTATAAAGTGGTTCTAAATGAGAACAAAGAAACAGCAAAGGCACAAATGGTTAAATGGGAAGGTTGCGTCGTACTATTTTGATTTGAATTATGCTTGTTACCACATGTTACAGCTCTCTCGCGAACGTGCGATTGTGTTAACAACTCATATTCTCAATTCAATTGCCGGCCATTGTAACCAGTTTTTGGCAGATCGCCAGGTAATGATTTAACAAACCGCGAAACAAAACCCCCTTTTAACCAGAAGTCCGAAAGAGCAAGTTTGACGAGTAAATGAGGAAAGAGAGAGTCTGTTCTGAAAGCTCTTTCACTCCGAAAAATGTCAAACGATGCCGTGTTGATAAATTCTTATCCACTATTACAATACCTTTCGACAAAGAGTTTTGGAGAATCTTGCATTTCATCTTAAAGAGTTTGGAATGTATGATCATTTCATTTGTCCTCACAACAAAGGAACTTATTTCATATTAACAATGTAAGGAGAATATATATGTTGATAATTGTGGTGAAAGTGAAGGGCTTTAATAACACACCTCTGAGATCACTCCTCGGTAACTGCCCTCGCTCGGTGAGAAAGTCAATTTTGAAGATGGCGATTTTGTGTGGTGCTGCAAGCGTATAAAAAGATGGATGTGGAAAGGCACAAAGGTTAAAGTTAAGCTTTTTTCAAACTGTAGGGGTTCATTTTTATTCCTCGGACTTAACTTGCGGGGTCTTATACTCAGAATGTTTTTCAATTGTTCTTACGTTTTAACGATCCGAGCCTCCTTGCTCTAATAAACTTTTTCTTATAAGAAGAGTATGTAATCAGCTTAGAAACTTAATTTATAAACCTGTCAACTTTTACTTTTTCTCAAACAACTTCGGTAATCCTAAGTAAACTACAATCAAGAAGTCGCCCAGTTGCTGTTTGTCCTTCAAAAATATTATTTTTGTTTCAACTGCAAAAAGTGTTGTTTACCGTTGATTCTTTTCATATCGTGCACCTTGTCTTTCTTTTAACATAATTTGCAGGAAACTGTCAATTCTGTGTTAACATTGAATATTGTTTGTACTTGCAGCATCAAAAGGCATTGTTAGCTTTTTTATTTCGACTATTACTCCATTGCAAATTATGAATAATATATCCTTAACTCAAACTAGACTTCAAATGCAAAACGCTTCGATTTAGGGCTGAAATGTTATCCAAAACGTGTGTTGAGCCCAACAAGTTTCTACATTTTAACCGGCTACAAAACACACTCATAGAAAATAGCCGCAAAAACCAGAATTTACCATCACATCCATGTACTTGTCTTGTTTAAAATAAAATAAAATAATATAATATATGCATCATATGTCATCGACTGACAATTATAAAGAAAACAGAATTTTGCCTTAATCAGTCCAGAAAGACCCAAACACTTCTTTGTGAAGGTTCTAATTGCAAATGGAAGTAAATAATTTTCACAAAAGAAAATCTAATTGATATTTCTTAGAAAAGTTTCTCCGGCAACTTGGAACGTGCAGATTATGGGATATTTCTTCAATTGCCGTTATTGTTTCTGTTAAATAATTTATCATGGCAACTGCTGTTTAAATAAATATATTATAGGCGAGCTCAATTTCTTTCCAAGTTTTGAAAAACACAACTTCAGTTTCAATCAGCCGAATAATTGCTGCAGAACAAGATATATTTCAGATCTAAAAGACGTCTTTAATTTTCACGTATGAAGTAAGTTCTTTGATATAATTGATTTTGTCAGTTTATAAAGATTTGCTCTTAATCTAGTGAACGACCTTTTTAAAACATTAAAGATATTGTAAATATAGTTTAAATATTGGATTTCTTTATAATATACGGATTTTGAATTCGAAATCGGAAAAATTCTTTTCCGTACAAATATAATTCCGAATCATATCGTTTTAGTTTATCGCGCGATCGGCAATATTGTATTTTCGTCTTCAATGTTTATGTTCAAAAAATATCTGATTTTAAGCAACATTGAAAGTGTTTACCGTGTCGTATGATAAACATGTTTCTTTCGTTTAAGCTTCGTTTTCATTTTGCAAATTGAGCAAAGAGAACCATCCACCGTATATTGGACCAAAATGAAATTTGTAGTGTAGGTTTTTATTTATAGTGTAAATGAGGGAACGAGCCCGCTCTTTTCACCCAGTGCTGTTATTTCATTTTTATCGTTGCAGAAATTTTTTGTATCACCACTTCCTTGAGTAGCTCGTCACTACTCCGAGTCAGAAAAAAGAAATGTTTTTTGTGGAAAGAATTAATCTGTAAATTATTAAAAGCGAGAAAAACTCCAAACCTAAAAAATAACTTATTTTGTTTATTTATTTCATATAGAGCCTTACTCGTTTTGTCAACACCTGCCTTCTGCCTTCATGGAAAATTCGCAAACACAGCTGCTTGAAAACTAATTTTAGACTTTACTAATTACAAAAAATGACTGGCGAACTTATTCAGTTGGGGAAAGGTAGAGTTATTTCGTCGACAGAAGTTTGTAAACGAAAGACTTAAGCGGAGCCTACTTCGACACTTGTCAGCTAATATGAAATGAAGCAAAACACTTTGAAGAACAAAAGATAGACCTGCAAAAGTCGTGTTGCTCATGCATTAATAGAGGGGTAAACTAACTCGTCTATAAACTGTAATATCCCCAAGCAACCCGCAAGGTAGCGAACAAAACAAAAAGCCTTTAGGAGTTTCGGTTGCTAATATCGTCTTTATGACACAAAGAGCGCTACAGAAACATGTCTGGAGTGCAGTTTTCCATCTTCATTGCCAAGACAACGAGACCTATTCCAGGCGGGATTAACTGAGAAGGTCGGCTGGCTTGTTATAATCCGTATTTACTCCATTGTAGCATTGAAACGACAAATCAAAATTTTAAATTTTAAATATTTATTTACTAAGGATAGAAATTCATTGTGAGAAAGCGACGGTCTATCCAAAGGGAAGACTCGGTCTTGTTAAAAGAGAACAGCAGCTGAGCTTTGTGCCTTTAAAGGAAATGCCGGGGCTTATTGAAGTCACAGATAACTGCAAAAATCGCTGAAAAATTAATTGGAAAACCGCGAGGATGCAGTAACAGAGTTGTGGAAAAGGCGAGTAACACGTTTAATCAACTTATGTTTTCTTCGAAACCTCTACACCGCTTACGTTGTAGTCTGATGAGGCATAAGAACATCAAAAGAACGCTAAAAGAAAATTTTAAACACGTTGCTTTTGATAAACGAAAATAACAGTTGCCATCGGAGATGATGTTCCTTCATCGCAGTTTCAAGCGTTGTTGTTTTTGTGTGTTTAGTCTTGGTGTTCTCGCGGTGCTGTGCTTTCAACTTGGGCTTTGGTCAGCCACTGTTTCAAATAAATCACCAGTTGAGGAAAATGGACAAGGCATAGAGCTGGTAGATTTTGAGGCGGAAATAAAACGATCACTACAGGGACAAAATTTCATCAAAGGTCCACACTACCGGGCTAGAAGCGAGCGTAATGTACACAGATTTTATGCGGAGGAAGAATTTCTGCGTCAGTCAATTAATAGTAATCAATCTAAAACTTCAAATACGGAGGGGAATTCCAGGCAAAATGGAGCGGCGTTTGTGCACAAAAGCAACTTGCGTCCAGATATTGATAAGTCGGACTCTGTAAAATCTGCAGAAAGAGCTTTAATGGAAGACGAGCAAGAACCGCAGAGAAATCGATACGTGAGGTTCAGGGGAAAAGATAATCCAAAAATGGGGGATTTTCCATGCCTGGGCTCTGTAAGCACTTTATCCTGTACGTTCAAAGTTAAAGCTGTCCACGAGGCAGCCACTTATTGCGAGAACATGGGACCTTATTGCAAAGGGTTTGTGAAAGGCGCGACGAAGCAAGGGGAATATATTGTGTATTTCAAAAACAAAATCGGCATTTTGAAGCACAACGAGAAGACTGATTTCTTTGTTAAGAAGGAGTTTTATGAAAAAGTGCGGTTCAAACAGAGATAAGGGTCAGTTTTAGCTCAAATAGCGTTTCATTTTCAATTTAAAAGCAATTTATTGACCATTAGTGGTAGTAAACCTCTATCTAAACAGAGTACCAGTTAAATAAAATCTTACGTTTTAGAAATACTTAAATTTATAAAAATAATTAGTTTCAAAAATTACGTAAGAAATGGCAGAGCCTCGCACTTATTATCTATTGTTGTACAATTTTCTTTCAGAAGTATCATGGCGAGAAACAATTATGCAGCTGATTAAACATTTGAGAGGTTAAAACTTTGGTTATTTGTCAGCTTATATCTGCTGGCCAAATGGCAAAGTTACAAAAAATCCTTCATGATACGGTTTTAACTGACGTGCAATGATTCAAACACAGATTCGTGTAAGAAATTGATGTTCCCTCGTTTGGAGCCTTCCAAAAACAAAGATATTTCTTGTTTTATATTTCAATAGTCTTTAATTTCTGACACATCGAAAGTTATAATTTTAGAATAAAATGAGGTGATAGGCAGCTGTTTTCTCGGTCAGTAACGCCTAACGATTATCTGGCCGTGGCAAGAACTGACTCAAGGGCATGAATTCAGCGGTAGATAGTAATCTTCAATTAAAATCCATATTCAGTATTAGCGAAGATATGCGTATTCCGTGGTTTTCTACGAATCTATCTTATTCCAAAACCCCGGTAATTTGCACTTGCTATGGTTCAATTATTCGTAAATGAACAGGTTAAGTTTCAACTGTAAACGGAAGGTTGTGACAGAACTTTTGCGATCTGCATGCATAATCTTGCATCTGTTTCTTTTTTGAGGACTTTGTGCTCAGCGACCATTTTTGTCGGTGAAATAACCAGTTTATTGTGATGTCTTATATTTATTCAAATTCGGTTGCCTACAATCGGACTATTACAATTTGTTGCGTAGTTACATCTATACTGATCCTGAACGGGGGATGAGAGTTAAGTTGAAAGTTTAAACCTCTTTAAAGGACGAACTGTTAAGGAGGAATTCCAAAGTTGTGTGACTTTTCCTGTAATTTATTAAGGAATAATTTTAATCAACTTATTTAATTCTATGGCAATCAGTTTTTGAGTAAATTTAAGTACAGTATAAGACCAATGAGGCTTGTGAAATTGTGAAATTCCAAACTGCAGAAAACTTATTAATTGTATGAATAAGACGATCTAAGAACAATTTGAACCGGGCTGAAACGTCCAAAACATTTGAGAACAACGAGCCATTAAAAAGTGTACATGCATTTGTGTTATGTCGACTGTCAGTATATTGTCTATTTGTAGGCAGATGTTGCGCATCTTAAGTTGACAATTGGAAAAAATTAGACGTAGTATGCAGAGGGCAACACTGTTACTAAGATCAAGTTACCTCACCAAGCAGAGATCATTGGTGATCGTTGGTGAGTGACTACAGGACACCAAATTAAAATTGCTCAACCTCTAGCAAATTGCAAGTTTCAGAAGTCCGATCATGAACACATCTTTTGACATTAACTAGATGACGTCATCACTTATAATTCATGCAAAATTAATGTTATGCAAATTGAAGATTGGTTCTGAAAACGGGATTTTTACGACAAAATTTTTTATAACTTCTACTTTTCTATTGTATTCTTTCCTATTTGAGGCTGTAATCACATGTTTTCTACTAATTTCGAGCAAACTTGCTGCAATTTTCACAAAAACAAAATTTTCGAAAAACCCAAGATGGCGACCAAGATGGCGGACATGCTGTAAAACAACCGTTGCCATAGCAACAGTACTTAATAAAAACTTGATTGTTGTTATGAACAGTAACTAGATAAATCCAAGACTGCTTTCGTGCCAAAGCTCAAACTTTTACGCCTAACCATTTGGAAAATCATTGGGTGGGGGGATTGATCCCCCCTCCCCCCCCCCCCTGGGTTAACTTGTTAGTCAAAAGGCTTGATCGTCCGAAGATAGATTTTGAAAGTCTGAAAGTCTAAAAGTTTTATAGTCAAAACTTGTATCGTTTCGAAGAGTTTCGATTCCGCGATTCGGTGCCTTGGACAAGGTAAAGATATAGCTTTTAATGGAGTTTGCTTTGGAATTGACGAAGAAGATTCGTTTTCTTTATGGTAGTTGGTAGTAAACGACATGAACCACTAAAATTATTGAAAACTATCCACCATCATGACCATTGGAATACTTAGAATGAGTATAAAGCTGTCAGGAGTTAGAATGAAGCCATGATTTAGTACACAAAACAATACTTACGAGACAAAATTGAGACCAAAACAATACCAAACAGGATCAGAGTAAAACCCCGGCAAAACAGATACCAGGCGTCACACCTCCAACCAAGACACACCAGGCGTCACACCTCCAACCAAGACATACCAGGCGTCACACCTCCAATCAAGACATACCAGGCGTCACGCCTCCAACCAAGACACACCAGGCGTCACACCTCCAACCAAGACATACCAGGCGTCACACCTCCAATCAAGACATACCAGGCGTCACGCCTCCAACCAAGACACACCAGGCGTCACACCTCCAACCAAGACATACCAGGCGTCACACCTCCAACCAAGACATACCAGGCGTCACACCTCCAATCAAGACATACCAGGCGTCACACCTCCAAACAAGACACACCAGGCGTCACACCTCCAACCAAAACATACCAGACGTCACGCCTCCAACCAAGACATACGAGGCGTCACACCTCCAACCAAGACATACCAGGCTTCACCCTTCCAACCAAGGCATACCAGGCGTTACACCTTTAACCAAGACATACCAGGTGTTACACCTTCAACCAAAACCTACACCGAAAAAGCAAGAGCCAGGCAAGTTCCTCTCATCTCAAAATCACTGGTTACTTTTATCTCTGAGCAGCTCCAAGATGGCGGAGTATTTCTCTTCCTAAGCGGGCTTTCTAAATTCCGAGTTTAAATGCTATCACAACCTTGCGGGAAAATCAAGTTCGAAACCGATTATTTGCCAAGCAAAGTGTTAAGTTCAAATACTGTGAAATTGAAACTCCACAGACAACTATTATGTCGCTGAAATAAACTGCAAATCAGCAACTGATCATCAGTGGGATACCTAAAATTGTATACAATTCTACAATTGGTTTCGGCTCCATTAAATCCTAGACCAATTGCAGACCATTTTAGGAGGAACGGAGAAAAACATAAGATAAAGGCGAACGGAGAACAACCTAAGCTATGGAAATATTCCTAAATTCACAAATATACAACTTGAACAAAGATCCATACGTTCCACCTCAATAAAACCGAACATCCTAATTGGAGGGAAAGCTACGAAAACTTGTTTTTGTTAAATTTAGAAAACGTTACATGCGTGCCTTTAAATTCAAGAGATCAAGGAGGTATATTAAATTTATAACAGCGATATTACTGTTTCTCTTTGAAAAGACATTCTCTTTTGTTGGTGTATAAGTCAATACATAACCTAGCTCCATTCTGCCTGTTATCGAACTTTGTACGCGTGCAAGAAGTTCATAGCTATCCAAAAAGACATCGCGATATGCTCCGGCTCCCATTGGCAAAAACAGCAAAGTGTCAAGGAAATTTTGGACGCAATGGCGCCAAAACTTAGAAGGCTCTGCCACTGAATGTCTGGTCAGAAAATCTGCTAACATTGTCACTTTTAGAAGATCCACAAAACTCAAATTTTTGTGGTGTAATATACATTAGTTCTGCTACTTGTAATTTGATAACGCGTAAAATTACTTTTCTGAATTGTAAATAATTATTTTGATTTCACTTTAGTTTAATACAGGGCTCTTTTAAACTAGCTTTCAGCTAAATAGATGCCAGCTATTTAATAGTCAAAAGTCGATACTGAAACCGAAAGGAACTATGGGGTTTTAAGGAGCACATATAATTCATTGCTTCTAGAATTGACCTTGCTTAAGGTAGAGTGCAAGTTCATCATAATACAATTATTATTACTGCCATCATTATCATTACAATTTACCACTAAACAATAGTGTACCCAAAGTTCCTTTCGGTTCCAGTATCAACTATTGAGTTATGACAACCTTTTTTGAAATAGCTGTAAACATTGTATTAAGTTAAAACAATTCACTGTTTAGCATATTCACCATTTTCCTACCGAGTCAAGTTAAAACACTTACTTGGATGAATTTGTCGACGCTTCCACATGTTCATAAGCCAAAACTTTTAAACTGCGGATTAGTCCCCCTCAAACAATATCCTCAGCTTCATTGCTGCAGGTTTTTGGAGCGTCTATGTCTGCAGGGATTCGGCATCTCGTGGTTAAAAGCATGTTCTCGTATCACATGTATCTGATATCACAAATATCTGTGAAATAGACCAGTTTCGATATATTAAAATTCAGCCTGAAACAAAAGACATCAACACGAGGCTCTGGGGAACAAAATATAGAGTTTGTATGGGTTATTCCCCAGAGCCTCGTGTCGATGTCTTTTGTTTATGGCAGAGTTTTAATATATCGAAATCGGTCTATTAGGAATATTTCCATGATGTGTTGTTCATTCAATGCTGTTGTTGTCAGGTTTTTGGGATTGCCTCTTCGTTTGGCAAAAGTCGGTCTAGCCATTGGTACAATGAAGTTCCCGCTCAACATTTGAAATCTCCCGCTTCGGCAGCTTTGGTTTCTGTCATTTTGAATGTATCCTTGACTACTAATACCAGAATCCATTTCAGGCATCAGGCTGAGACATCACGGTTTCCTATTTTTACTGACAATTTCTTGGATCAAGCAGGGTAAATTCGTATGTTTCGAGGCAGTGTTTCAAGGAGGCAAACGAAACTTGTGACGGAAACTTGTAACGAAACAACGTATTAGACCTTTTGCAGCCAGAGGTCACATGGTGCAAAATACGCCGTACTGGAGGATAAAACTAAATCTGGGAAATGTAAAACAAATAAAAATCACACTTTTCTAGTTAATTGTGTGTTGTTTTGGAGTCTTGCACATTCTTTTGCGTTCCAGTTTGGCGTATTTTGTACCATGTAACCTCTAATGCAAAGGGCCTGTTCCCATTTAAAATGATTTGATCTCGAAGTATGCATGCGCGTCAGCTGAACGGAAAGTGACAGCTCGTCAAGTTTAAACCAATCAGCGCGAGAGCAAATTCTTTTCTCGTACCCAGAGCCCACGCTGCCTTCGGACAAATAGTAAAAGGCTTTGGCACAGGGAACCCATATTTATTTATTTTTTATCATAATGTAGAGACAGTATTGTACGACTTGTAAAAGCATTGAGACTTGTGGAATGTTTCAAAAACATTTTGTTATATTATCAAAATAAATATGTTGGTCTTTTTCTGGTTATTCGCTGCGCTCTTGCTTGGGGGTGAAATGAAGCATTTATTGCGCTCCGTAGAAACTACACTAAATTTAAGTTCTCTCTCTTTCATAAGTATATCTAACTCACTTCCCCAAATCTGCATGTGCCCGCGACCTATCTATTCCTTAGTGTAAGCCAAAATTGCTGTGCTAAATAATTAAGTAAAATCAAATGCATGTATATATCAAACATACGTCTGTTCCATTTTGAAAACCAAAATATAATTTGAGAATTCCTATTTTAATCCCATACCAAAGCTATGTAGCATTCTCCCACCTCGTATTTGTGCTTGCAGTTCAGTATCTAGTTTTAAATCTGCCCTGTATAACTATAACTTCATTGATTTCTTGAACTCCTTTTCTCCGAATACATACAATTCTTGGAAGACCATGTGACCCAAATGCTCTGCCTGTAACGACCTCGTTAATCTACCATTTTGCTGTTATGAATGGCTTATCGTGTATATGTTCAAACAAGTTTTTTCAACAAATTCGATTAATTATGCTTTTATTTTTTTGATATTTTTGCTTTTATTGGAAACTGTTGTAGCTAGGTTTGTCGTATTAAGTTTTTTGGCGAATTCTTTTACAATCTGGAGCCACTCTCTGTTGTGTGTACCAAACCTTAATAAGGTTAAAGTATTATAAATAAATAAATAAATAAATAAATAAATAAATAAGTAAATAAATAAACAATAGCTAATAAGTTAAGTCAACAATGACGTCACGAAACGTTGAAAATCCGCCTTCTTGGAATTTTGCAAGCCGTCTTGGTTTCCTATGCATGACAACAAAGAAAAGGTCTTATTATTTGACTCAAAAATAGTGGAAACTGTTGAAATGAACTTAATTATCATAGGAAGACTAGTTTTGAAAAAAACTGTTTTTTCTGCGTTGGTGAGTAGGCTGAATATGGGTTTTGATCAACAAAAGTTGATATGGTTTGTTTTCCGCCGTAAGGTTTGGTGTAAGGCTGACGTTTCGAGCGTTAGCCCTTCGTCAGAGCAAACTGGTTGATATGGT
>JAOBYE010290763.1:0-15799 GCA_025403585.1 Parazoanthus swiftii | reverse complement strand
CCCCTCCCAAAAAAAAAAGGAAATCGTAGATACGAAGAAAGCTAAGAGGAATTGTAGAAGCTGCACCTGAGATCTCATTGGTTGGCGTTAGTCAAGGAGGTTGAGGTCGTTTAAAGGACCTTACCTTCGTAAGACTGTCAGCTATGTAGTTCGGCACTGTACTGAGACTGAAAGGCATACAATACAAAGCCAGTTTAAATAATGTTTTGTTTCATCTTTACGTTTAGTTCTTTTTTCTTGGTTTTGTTGAAGGAAAATACATTTACTGAAAAGGTGTGGCTTAAAATGGTGAACAGGTAGTGAACAAGCTAGACGACGAGTAGTCCCTACTTTCCTCCGGAAGATCGTCTAGCGAGCAATTATGAGCGCCCAACCCGAATAATTGCCCACCATAAAAGTCCAAAAGTTAAACATAGGCCAAAGGCGTTTATTGGAATAAATACGGTATTTGCATGGGAAGGAAATATTGTTCACCACTCAAACCAATTAGTCCTGAATTTCAACCTTTCCCAAAATGCTTAGAGGCTTCCTTGATGTTGGAGTGACATCTGCAGAGGATCTAATAAGTACAACAGGAAAACTTTAGATTGGATCAATTCAAGCTGTCATCGTCTGTCTCCACACCTAATCTGCTCTCACCGAGATTAAATTAAAGTGTCATATTTACCGATATACACAATAAGAGTGGCGTAACTGCGCCAAAAAGTCTGAAACATGCATTTCTTCCGTAAAAAAAAGGGAAGAGGAAGGGGTGTGAGTCATATTGGGAATAACGCTTTGTCAATGGGACACTTTTTAGCACTGAAATTAGACGGAGCAACTTGAACTAAAAACAGAACAGTAGTTTTCGCCAATACTAATTGTTTCCGGTCTTATATTGGGAAATGGATTATACTAGCGACAGATAGGGTCGGATTTTATTAAAACAAAGTCAGTGGTAAAAATTAAAATGTCAACACACAACTAACCTACTGAAATGACCATTTTCCGAATAAAAACCATGACGCAAACTTTAAATATTCTCAGTTGGATTTGGTTTTGCCTCATTCACTTCAAACTTTGACTCGAAAAATGTTATGCTGTCTCTTGATTGATTTAAAGTGAAAAAAGAGTGAATGAGCATAGTCAAAACAGACTGCAGGTGTTTGTTTTGCATTCGCTTTGAAATGTGTTTTCTATCTCTTTAAGTTTGACCTACTGTGTAATGCAACCACAAGAAACATAAAGCAATTGAACTTCACGAGCAAGGCTGACAGCGGTAGGACTATCTGATTAGAACTGGGCTAAGAAAATCACCGTAAGAGTGGAAAAGAAACAAAGGGGAACAATATCAACAAAAGCAACTAATACCAATCGTGTCTCTCATAACTTGATCCAACTCTGTTCCTTTGTTGCAAGGCCCAATATGGAAAGCCACGTCAGTATGAACGCATCATTTGATAGCAAACAGATCTTTCATTCTAGTTTCTTTTGTTCGGTTTCTCTTGGTTAGCTTTCTGTCAACACTGATGAGGTTCAATAACAGATGTACTGAAGCTCTAAGCATGAACACTGTTGCTCTGGGGACCGTTTTTAGACATCAATATAAATAAAAACGCATCTATTGATTGTTTTTTTGCTCATGGATGCAAACGCGTGCAAACGTCTCTAGTTTCCGGGTTCCCGAAGGCTAAACACTTGTGTCTAGTCTGTAAGGTACGATTTTCTGATTACAGACAAGGAAGAAGAGCCTATTTTCCCAAAACTAATCTAATATAATGCCGTAATCGTCTGAAGTCCTCTGCAGCAAAAGCATTTTAAACAAGTCTGTCGTCTGAATTCTGAGTTATTCAGACAACTCATATAACTTAAAAAACGATTAACAAAAGGGATCATGAATTATTGAATCAATGAATGTGAATCAGAAGACTGAACTGACTGCATGAATTTCCCCACAGCGTCATACTCATGGTCAGCTAGAATTCGCTTTATTTTTTTATTTTTCTCGTCCTATTTAGAAACAAGCAGAGTGTTAATTACTATAGTTTATTCACTTTTATTTTAAAAACATTTGAACGTGTATGCCCCTTAGGCTTTTTAAAATAAAACCTCATCTAGCTCGGGAATCGATAAACCTTCACTCAAACAAACGTAATGACAAAACTTCGTTGGATGTAAAAACAGCTAAGAGTGTAAAATAGGAAAACATAACATCGGAAAGGGGAAACGTTCAAAAGAAATTGTTTCTTTCTTTCTACATATTCCGCATTTAGCATCTGAAATGGCTAATTGGAAGTAGGGGAATTTTACTTTACTCTTCCCATTGACGAAATGTACGATCTGACAATTCGTTCTGCAAATAATTCTCAGTCAAAACAAAACTCAACCACATTGCGTGTATATATCCTATAATAGGATTATCATTAGTAAATCAATACCTGGAGTCAATATCTAAATTTCTTTCTATACCCATAAGGATCTTTTTTCATATCAAGCTAACTACTCATTTGATAGAAGTAATAATATTTCCCTGCTCATCTTCAATTCCATGCACGGAGATATGGGTATTAAAATGTTTTTCTTATAGACCAAATTCCAAGGTTAATGAAACTCTTTCCTGTTCCTAGCTTATTAGTTGAAAATGCTGTTCCCACTTCCTTTTATTGTTCTAGATTGTATTAGAACGTTTTTTATGTCCTTTGGCTATGAGCAAGCTCAAACAATTTATTCGTCGTAAACAAAGATCTTCATTTAACTTTAAGGAAGCCATATAGATTGTCCGGCAACCAAAAAAGCATCTCTTAGGCCTTTCTGTTTCAGGTCAATAAGAAGAAACGAATTGATGCTTTGAATTGTTGATTAATATGTTAGTGAATTTTATTTGGAGTTTTTGACAACATGGCTTAATATCGCCCAACTGTTTACCTTAAATAACCAATCTGGCTCGACCTTGTAATTACCCCCTTCCTAGTGACTATCACTCGCTTCGATCAGCGCAACATACTGTAAAACAAAGCCAATAAGCCAAAGACGTTGCTATTGGTACAAAATCTCGCTGTTTATACAAAGATATCGGACCATTAACATCAATCCAACGATTCCGATCACCAAAGTGGTTATTATTTTTGTCATTATAGGCGAACTATTAAGCAACCAAAACATCAGTTTAGCTCAGTCAATATCTTTATTTTCTTTGTTTAGGAAAACCACTTTGCATTTATCAATAGCAAGGTCAAGCGTCAACTCAACTTATCAATCCTGGCTATCGTACAAAATCTTCAATATTATTCACAAATTATCTCCTAAATTGCGGCAATCCTTTGGTATTTTTAAAAGAGATTGCAGTAACCATTGTTCCCCTTTTTGAAAAGGTTTCGTCAAGAGGTTCTTGTGTACGCTTGGATAACACTCTAACATCCATTTTTTCTATACTGAATCAGGGACGCAACGTTCATTGGTAGAAAGGCAATTTCTTGACTTCCCAGAGTTTTATCTTTTACCTCCTTCCAATGACATGGAAATGTCAGCGCTGCTGTATCTGGCACTGTCCAGTTCTCTTACGAGGCTACCGATGTGGTTTCTTTAATGTTACTGGTCGCTTGCCTTTAAGTCAGCTTTAAGCCGGTCTTCCTTTGATCATTAAACACTCTCAGATAATTGTTCATGGCTTGATAAATAGATATATTTCTTTAACATGCAACTAATATATTAATTTATATCAACAGCTTTGGTTCGGCAGCCTCGTAGTCGTAATCGTATCGTGCTCAACACTCAGTTTATAGTTTCCGCTGCTTTGTGGCGTGTTCAAGGGACGGCGATTCTCCGTCTTGAGTCTCCACCATGTCGCGACTTCGCTAATAGCTGCACAAAAAAAGGACAAACTTTATAAGCAACGACATTTATAAGCAAATTTATGTTTTGTTTTTAAAATATCTATGACTATAAGTATCGAAGTTTCTACGGAGGAACTTAACAACGTAAAGGTTCTCAAATCTGCCCGATTGCATTTCGTTTTTTCAGTGACTGCAGTTCTATGCTGTGTTAACTGACAAGTAACCTAACTATTACCCTACTTTGTTAACATAAAATCGTATTAAAATATTTCTTACTTTTGCTTCGTATTTCTTCACAAACTTGTTGAAGCTGCGCAGCTTGCTCTTCAACGTTTCTCTTCTGCGCAAAAGTTTCTCGAGTCTTTTCAGTTTAAATGAAGTAACCCGACTTGTTCTTGGAGAGAATTTCCGCTGATTCCTGATGCTCGTTAAGGCAACTGAAAAAGCTTTGCTCTCCTCCACTGCGCAGACCATTATGACCAAGAAAACTAAAGAAAGGGATAAAACTGGTGACAATTTCATAGTTTTTCTTTGGATGCGAGTTGCTCTGCTTGCGGCTTAGTCAACTGGTGCTCGTGTTCTGATCTGGAAGTGGTGTGCTGCTAGTTTATGTATCCACTGCCCCTGCTGCGTCACAAGGACGGTTCTGATTGTTTATCACCCGTGACTCATATTCCAATTGTTATGTAGAAATTATTCCTGCTTTGTCGGTATTGTCTCAAGTATGATTGGAACTCAAATACTAAATATGGCACAATGCTCAAAATCCAAAAACAGCTGCAAGCCCTCACAGCGCGTGTCCATTCCAAAGGGTGTCCTGCGTTTTACAACAATACAAACTATTCCAAAGATCAAAACTTAGAGTTTTTGAACGAAAGATGCGTGGGTTCAATCAAAAGCAAATAATCCAGCCCAATTCTGGATTTTTTAGCTTACTACGAAATGGCGGTCAATCTTTTGTTTATTAAGTGAAGAGTATTGCTTGGTATTTTGTTGATCTGTGTTAATAGCCGCAGATAGTAAGCAAACCAACGTCTTCCACTTGACTTTAGAAAGTATTCCTATCTGAGAAATGACTTGGCATGTTTACCCACGCGGTTACAGTCATTTTCGAGGTCATTGGTTTTGTTTAAGGTGCGATGGCAACTGCGTCTATCATAACAAATTGTGTAAGAGCTCGTGGAGAGTATTCCCTTGAAGTGGAAAGTGCAGACAATAATGAAAGCACGCTATGCCCACAAATCACAGTCCGGGAGTCCAACCGTGTTTAATGCACAGTCTTTCTTCCTCCATTCTCGAATTTTCATCGATATTTTCTTTGTCTTGTTCGTTGCTACAGCAGAGCATGCAGTCTTAGCATCAAATTTCCCTACCAACACATAAAACGTACGATGCGCCTGTCAAGCTCTTCCCATGCAAATATCTGCAAGAATGTCACAAGAGCACGCTTTTCTATAAACACGAGTCTACAAAGATTATCAACTTCTGACAGGAGATTTCATATCGTCACCTGATAAAAAAACCAATTTATTCCTGATGTAAATGTTCTGACTGCTGGTTTAATTGATTTGCGCGTGCAACGTATTGACCAATCCAACTGCAACTTATCCGTTTTGATCATGACCAGACAATCTAAGTAGAAGATAAGCAACTTTCTGAAGGGCAAAACATAGTAGAGTTAAAACTGAATGGCGAGTTCAGTCTGGTACAGTACAGTTTCTGCTGTCTCTCTAGACAGGAAGTATCTTTGAGCTATAAATTTTAGTCCTTATCATTTGCCTAAAACAACGTTAGTTTTAGTGTCTTTACTTTCACTCTAAGCCCATACATAGCGATAAACCATTTTCTTTATGAAAAACGAAATTTGTTATAATTTCTGAACTAATATTTTGGTGTATCCCCAACACTTTAGTTCAACACTGAAAGCAGAACGTTCATTTTTCATACTTCAGTAACATACAAAACTTGCTCTTGACCGTTCTTATTTTTGTACATAAAATAGCAGATCCCGAGAGCTCTTGAATGTTTTGAGAAATCTGATCCTCGGTGTCTTTGCAACACTTGTTCTTAATTGTTTTGTAAAAATAGCGTGTACATACTTTTTTCTCACTAAACTTTCGTTTATTACGTTTGCAAAACTAGCTGGATTACATCCAGTTCGTTGCTAAAGCCCGTAAAATCCTACTTTCAAATTAGCTACGAAAGCCCCAGTTGTTGCCGCCAGCATACTTTGTATTGTCTTTACAGCTCGTAAAAACAGCCTCACTATCAGACACTCGTATTTAACTTTAAGCAGGCTCATCCTCCACCCCCTTTTTAGTTGCAATTTCCTGGATGAGCAGGTCGATGTGTGCAATAGCATTTGTTGACAACTAGCTGTAATTAAACCACACGAGTTTGTGATGATAATCAAGCCTATTGCTAATCTGTCAGGAAACTCCTCGAGCCTTTTCTTGCCAAAATAACATGAATGCAAGACCTAACGATGTTTTGTATGGTAAAAGCCTAACATACTGTTATTCAACAGTGTACGTAAAAAAGTTTGCTAAATAACAAGAATTCCGGCGAGAACAGTAAATAATCACCAAGTAAACGGAGTTCAGTGACCCTATTGATTACTACCCTCGCTTTGTCCACCTTCGGACTGTGTCTAATATTATCTCCGATATTATGGACGAAGTCTTCCCTCTTAGACCCAGGGTACCACCAGCAATATCCTGGTTTAGAATTCGTTAAGTTTAAGCAGAATTACTATGTGAAAAACTATGTTCTAGGCAGCAACTATTCTGTTATATCTCATATTTTTAATGGTAATACGCCCAGATATATCAGCCTGAAAACAGCTTCCTTTTGCAGGAACTGGGAGTTTCCTCTCCGTTCGATATATTAGTCAGTCGTCGGGCTGTTCCTTATACATTTCAGTTCACAACAAGGTTATTCATATTTACTTTGCCAAAGTGCGCTTTTACGGCACTTTCAATCGCTCTTCCTTATTTCTTTCTTTGCCGTCAAACATGTCTGTTATCCCAAATTTGACTATTTGAAATTCGGAAAATCTAATTTTTCAGAGAATGATTGAAACTGTATTTGCATGAAAACTGTTCATTGATTCCGAAGGGAGCTATGGTGCTAAGTTTGAAAATGAGTCTTTGTTCTTTCCTTTTGCGAGTCTCATCAATTACATCCTATAGGCGTAGGTTGATTCCCCAAATTTCAATGTGTTCAGGTAAGAGGGAGATGGAAATGTCTAGCCACTGGTTTATAAACCGGAATTCCTCGCCTAATTTAATAACATAATTTAGGTTTGAAATGTTCAAGACAGTTACAATTATTTTCATGTATCTCTATTGGTCGCAGTTTCTGACTAGCAATACGCTTATCAACATAGTTCAGTTTAAGCGATTTTTTTTCGGGGAGAAGACTGGCACAAAAATGTGTTAGCTTAAACTTAAAGCCAGTTTTGATTGCGATATTAAAACAAACGATGCAATATTTGTGTTTAGTCCTTTTGGAACATCATGCACATTGGAAGAGCGAAAACTTTACATTCTGCCATGATGCTAGCAGTTTTCATGTCAAAACTTTCAGCTACTCACATACGGTATAAACATCCTCTTAACCCTAAAACGTTTTGGCCTTTGAGAGAAATACCTGAATGTTTAATTATGGGGTCCCCCTATGATTTTCGAAATGGTTACAGGTAAAAACTGGTCGTTTGCCGTGCAAACGACTTTTGCCTTGCTAGTTGATTTGCGTGACAACAACCAAGTTAAGTCGGATTGGATAGAGCACTGTATTACAACTTTTCCAGCTGTAACATACCGAGCAGCCAATACAGTCACGAATTCCTGCAGAAACAGTCCCACAATGTCGGCACGCAAGGCGTTGAACTCTTCGAATCATGTTGTCGAGTTTGACTCTTGGATAGAAGCTTAAGTACGTGCGTCCATTTAATTGTCGCTTTTAAGTGCCAAGCAATGCTTTGATTTTTAAATGTTTGTTGATAAGAGTTTTTGAGTGTCGTGAGAACTGGGATATTTGCTTCTCTAAACCTCACGACCAAAGCTAGCAACACAGATTCGTAGTACTGATTATCTGAACTTATTAAAATTTAGTAATCGGGTTTTCAACTTAGCATGCGAAATTTCCGATTTTTGTGGTACACTGCCCCCCCCCCCCCCTTCCCCACCTGAAAGGCGGCAAGTCCCCGTAAATTTTACTTTGCTTACTTAAGTGTCTCTCTATTCTCCCCCCGTACACTGCAGATTACTGATAGGGGCACAAGGTCGCTATCCCATCTCCTGTCGGACTCTTAAGTAGCTGTTGATCAATATATTGCCGAATATAGGTATAGCGTTATGAAACATTGCAGTGGCAAATTGCCATAAATCTACCACAATTCATTTTAAAACTATTTATTTCATTTATCCTAACCTGGTATCTAAGGTAATGAAATAGCGAGGCCTTAAACACCTTGCAAACTGTGTCACGTAAAGCCTTGTATCAAAGATACGAAACGGAAAACAAAGGCCAGAACGAGAAATGAAAATAAAAATATTGAAATCGGCAGCATTCCTTGTGAGTCGCAACAAATCAGTGACAGATATTTATGTTTTATTCTCCTGGTACTTTGCCTCAGGTACTTTAATTTGCTGGCAGCTGTGTTAGTCGGTGCTCTCTCTTTCACAAGAAGCGCAAGTGTGTATGCAACCGGGCCGCAAAGTACTGAGAGGTCTTTGAAAGTAGACTTGCAATTAGAGCGGTGTACAATATTTCCTTTATTCATTGCTCACCAGAAACACTTGCATTGACTCCCAATCAAATCGCGCCATTTCGGTCGCGTGCAAGCCTTACATTTCATGATGTTGCACACTTGATACTGGACATGCACGTGACCGAAACTGCATAATTTGATTGGATGTCAAAGCACTCAAATTGCTTCTTTTTTACGTGATATCACGCGATATGCACACGATTCACTCACTACGCGTCTTTCAATGAAAAGGGTTGCAATGAAAGTTTTTACCGAAAGTATATTCGCAACAGCTTTTGGAAACAGAGATTCTATGCTTCTGTTCGAAGTAATAAAGTACTTGTTGGATTCAGCCTTGTCCAATTCAAGTGACAGAATATTTAAGTCACGATATATATATTGATATAGCTGTCTTGACTTAAATATTAATCTCTGTTCCCTTGCACGTGAATACTGTGGATTAGTACTTGAACTTCCAGAGGGACCTTTACAGCGCCTGACTGAGACAAACGGTTATAATTAAGAAAATTGACAAGTTCAGTGACTTTCTAAATGTATGCTGTAAAATCACGCTTTTAAGCTCTTGGCTTATTTTTGTTCGTAAGAGGTTTAACATTCGTGGCGTGCTTTCAATGGAACTTATGATGGGGGTAAGGGGATTCCGGGCAGTGCGGAAATGTGTCTATATTCACTGAGATAGAGAGAACAGCATTTCGAACTGAGCCAACATTTGCTGTGATTATTCACATGAGGACAATCAATTAGGATTTTAATTTAATGGAAGATTAAGGGAAAACGGACTTTTAAAGAGGAAAACCCTTAGCGGTTATTAAGCCCGCTTAAAACCTCCATTGCAGTTACAGCACATTTGTCGTACGTCAAACGAAGGCATGTGGTACTAAAGAAACTCAACGTAACAGAAATGTCCAAAATCACATTCACATATACATAATTGCGATACAAACCCATATATTTCCATATAAATTACCCGAAACCTTGATACAGATGCCTAAAGGAACTGACGAACGCCTGTTCATTCGGACAAAAATGCACTAAATCACAGCCAGTGGATTAACTTTATCGATCAAACAGTTCTATTATGATTGTGAGAGTTCAGTTGAGAGGGCGTTTGACTGCCTACTAAATTTAAAAACCCAACTGTTCTCTGTGCGTTTACACTCCACTAAGCAAATGATGACCCACCGAATCCCGGAGGGGTACTCCTTGGAATTTTTGGTGGGGGTGTGCCGCCCGCATCTCCAAATCCAGACCCAATTTCAGACTAAAAAATGCCATTTTCCCCACCCGTTTTCAGACCTGGCCTCAAAAATCCATACCCGTTTTCACACTGGCTTTGTAGTACGTGATTAAGCATAGCATATGCATCAGAACTGAACGGAAGTCAACGTTACAAAGATGAAAAGGTACGTAAAATTTAGCTGGAATGATATATTATATCAATTTCCCTTTCTCTCTCATCAGTTATTCGCCCCGTTTGCTGGGAAGAAAAATAAGTTCATAAGATTTCGTGAACGTTCCTCCGATAACCATACCCAATTTCAGACCAAAATGTTCAAAATCTGTACCCGTTTTCAGACCAAAACGGCTTAAAAAACATACCCTTTGGGGCGGCACATACCTATATACCTGACATAGGGGAGTACCCCCCCGGCACCGAATAGTCACCCTTTTCGTGTTCTTGGTCTGCTATGTTAATGAAAGCAACAACAACGTCCTTAAATAAATAAAAGATAATTGACGTTTTAACTGTGATGAGTGCCGAGACTCCAGATGAAGTATCAAACTAATCGGTTCGGGACACTCACTACTATTTATTTCAAAGAGCTAATATGGTCGAACGGAAAACGAAAGACAGGAAAATAAAAAAAAGGTACGTAGAAAAACAGCTTAAAGAATTAATCATTCGAGGTTGATGCATGCATATAATAATGCGGGCTTGAAAATATATGTTAATGTTTGAAAGAATATAATGTTTAAGTAAGCTATAGACTTTAATCAAAGATTTACGTGGATGTTCTTTCACGTCCGATTTAATAGAATTCAAGGCGACAGGGCCCTGGCATTTTAAGCTGAATTAGTACGAAATTAAATGAAGTAAGATGATAGAAACCCTGTATTAAAGACATGTATAGACGTTTCTCACTATTACAAAACTTTAGAAAATGCAGGTGGAATGACATGATTAAAGTCAAACATACATGTTCCGTATTGAGAAAAACTGTCTGGCATTTTGGAATCGATAGTTTATAGAACAAATGACTTGCTTGTACTTTTCTTTTACATCGTTTTCAGAAATAACAATGACCCTTACAGCCTTTTCTTGATGAATTAGAAGTAACTTACATTTTGAAATAATAATTGATATATTTTATCCGAAATCAATGAGAAAAAAAGTTCTGTATAATGGGGTGACACTTATAAACAGTAAACGACAATAAAGACAAACGAGAAAATCAAGGTTTGATCGAACTGCTGTTTATGCATTTAGTGCATTAATAATGATTTAGTGTTTCAACAAAACTGGAATCCTCATAGAAGGGAAGTAAAACAAAGTAACCCCCTTTCCTCATCTCCAGCAAGCCGCCGACAAGTGATTAAGAATTTGTGACAAAGCTTCCAACTTTTCGGTAAAAAATTCAAAACAAATTTCTCAATTTTTATCTTCGATATTTTCTCTCTGTGCCGCTGAACAACCTGACCATAGCAGTTTAATAACATTATGAGTAATGATACAATATTACTGCTACTGCTACTACTACTACTACTACTACTACTACTACTACTACTACTAATAATAATAATAATAATAATAATAACAATGACAATAATAATAAATAATAATAATAATGATATTAATTATTATTATTATTATTATTATTATTATTATTATTATTATTATTATTATTATTATTATAACAATACAATAATAATAGTAGTGACAATAACAAATAACATTAATTCAGCTGTCCATTTCCATTGTTCTATATTTACAGAAAGGCGATTTTTGGAAAGCTTTCAATTTGATTTCCACGATGGTTAAGCATTCTTTCTTTGCCTATTTTTCCTGCTCCGTCACGGTTTTTTAATGTTGCCGCATAGAGCTTGCCCGACGCATGCCTGGACTCTTCAGGTACAGTATAGAGTTTACTGGGCGTAACTTGAGATGATTTGGCCGCAAGACACTGGAACTTATTCCTCCGCACGGCCAAGATGCCTCGACGGAGCTGGGTTGATCCGTTGCCTTAAAAGAACAACGTTTGATGTTAAAGTTAAAGATTACAAACGACAAACCAAACTAGCAGTTAACGGAATGACGTTAGATCAATCCTTAGAAGAATTTTGCTTTTTTCGAAATTGCAAGTGTTATTTTCAAACGTTTTCTTTAAAACTTCAAACACCAGTTGTAATTTCTGAAGTTACCTAGTTAAAAAAAGGACATAAATCGGCATAATAAGTTCTCTTTTGTAATTATTGCCGTATTTCAGTCGATGTCTGGAAAAGACCTTACATTGTCTATAATTTGTTGTTTATGGATCTTTGTTCTACCAGAACGAAGCAAATGATTGCGTTGGAACCGATAGCAGTTCACTTGTAAAACATACACATCGTCAGATCTATAAGATCGGTGCAGGTCCATGACTATCTAAGGAGACATTAGCAGAAGCTAAGCATTGAGATAATTTTTTTGATAGTTTAAGAGTTTAAAAGGAACCTCTTTATTGTTAAAGTCTTGAAGTATTGTCGAAACCTTCGCAAAAAATCTTCAAAACTACGACAAACGAAAACGGTTCTGAAGTTACGTTCGTTGACCGTAAAACGATAATGATAAGTTTCTGTTGTACTTCAGTCCGCAGTTGTTATGTTTTTGTGATCAAAATATCAGTCTCAGCTATTCAACTGCAGCCAAATAAAAACGGTTGGCGTTTAATTTTGACCTGAGAAGGTTAAGTTGGCTAGTATTGCCTTGGCTGTGAATTACTTCACTCGTTTACTGAAAAGCTTAGAACACCATCTTAAATCAAAAGAGCAGATCTTGAAGTTCATGTTTTTGTTCTTTCTACGTAATATCCAAGCCGAAAGACACACTTGCTAGTTCCTTGTTCGTTTAAGCCACATGCATGCAAAGCAGTTTCTTTGGAGACAATCCCTTTTCTTTTGTCCGCGACTGTCCCTGCATCTCAACGGGTCGATGCTTCTAAGCTCCTATGACTATTTTGGACGTACGGTGCTCACGTGCACGTGACCTGCGCTAGAACAGTAACTTCAACAAAGTCAAGAGCAAACCTAGCAACGCTCTTCGTGTGCGGCTGAATTTAAGGTTGAGTCCATTAATGGAAAGTTCAAAGACCAAGCATACCAGTTAGAACTATACAGTCGAGCGATGCATAGCGGAAAATATGTTTGGCAAGTATATGACTCCCCACAAAAATCTCCCTAAGGTAACACGTTTCATAAAAAGAAGACTCAATTTGAATTGCCGTGTTTGGCTTTCCATCTCAAAATTCCCAAAACAATGATTGTAAATGACCAATTTGTGCCTCATACCCAGGTTCTCAGACTGCTTGTGTAGCACGCCACCTGCCCATAATTCTACTGAAGAGAGAGAAGAGAAACAAGTTTAAAAGGACGCTGCAAGATTGGTCACACACAGGTTGACAAATGTGTTTGCTTTTTTAAGTCCTATACTTAACATGATCCATAGCGGCTTGGTTAGCGAAGATTTCTTTCTGGTGTTGTACTCGTGAATGAGTTTGTATCAAGCGGCTTAATTATTCAACAACTCACCGAGCGTTACTTTTGATCCAGCTACGGGATTAACAGTCTTCTTAGCTCTTTTGTGTCTGGTGGGTTGGGTTACTGTCTTAAGCACGGCCTCGATTGGCGAAACTGTCCTGACAAACTGCGCATGCTCTGATCCGTGTTCTTTGGAGCCACTGGACTTGGAGGAATTTCTTCTGTGTTCTGTTGATTTTCTGAGTGCAAACTCTGTAAGTCTTAAAGCTCTGATGTCGCTCCACTTGCCATCAGCAAGGCCAGGAAACCTGTCGAATTAGCCATTTGACGTAAGAAGCTTGAATCTTCAACGACTGTAGTACGTGTGAAACTTTAAATTCTGGTTGATGGGTGTAATAATAATAAAAATAATAATAACAACAATAATGATAATGACAAAATCAATAATAATAACAATAACAATAATGATAACGATAATAATAACAAATAATAATAATAATAATAACTGTAGAAGCCCTGAACAAGAAAGAAGTTACGAACACCTGAAGGGAGGGGGAGGGTCAACCGGACCCCTCTCTACTTTCTTCGCAATTCATCCGATTGACATGATATTTGGCACATACGTCCAGCTTCCATTCTATGTTCAATTAAGTGTAGTCACGTGGTATCTAATTGGTTTCCTTGGCAACCGTACTGAGAGAAATTTCCAAATTTGGCTGCCATTTTGGATTTTTAAGTTTTTGGATTTTAGTCAAATTTGATTAATAATACAGAAAAGGACGAGAAAACAGCATTTGGCGATTGAACTACAAAATAGGTACAATTGGTGTCAAAAGATGTGTTAACAAACAATGAAAAAACAGTTGCATGGATACCAAAGCTTTTAGTATTCTGTCTAGACGCAAAAAGTGAATGGCAAAAATCGAGAGGGGTGTCAATTTGACTTCCCCTCCCTCAGGGCTTCTAGGGCTAAAAACAGTAATAAAAAAATTAGTATTAATAATACTAATCATTAATAATAATAATAATAACAATAATAATAATAATGATAATAATAATAATAACAAAAAAACAACAATAATAATAATAATCTTGATTATAGTCATAATTTGACTACACTTCGTTTTACAGGAACCTTTTTCAGAAAAATGTCGAACGTGCTGGGTTATCCCTCGGGTTGAAACAAAAATAAAAACATTTATTGGTTTTATTGGTTATTTCTCTAAACTTTGAAAATGGATTGAGAACTGCTCTGAAGACATCGGACAGGTCAACTTTATTTGGTAAAAAGGCGCCTATACAGTTAACTTATCCGTTACGAGGAATTAGCAGTTTAACTCAAGTAATACTTACAATGTCATACGTCAGGCATACATATATCAGTTATATATAATTATATTATGTAAGAAAGTTGATGTATATACAACCCATTGTTAAGGCAACTCCAGAATAAAAATCTTAAATGGTTAAAACACTTTCGAGAACATTTGAGCCTTACACTCTTCTAATGTTCAGCCTCATACAAAAAAATAGCGTTCTTAATGTCTAAAAATAAGGAAAAAAGTGTAGTTGACTCAGTCGCGAACTTACTGACATAAAAGTGAGTATACATTATCAGCTTAGTTCGTAAAAATCTTTATTCGGGTTAAACAAACCTCTCCTGCCCTGGTCATAAGTCAGTTCTTGCGATATCTCAAAATCTTAGTAAGAAGCAAATCATAATTATTCGAAATTATAAGCGGAAATGTTTGAGTCACAAAGATCCCGTGATTAAGTGCCGTATTTAGTGCTATGTTGAAACCTAGCATTTCTAAACATAGACAGGAACAAATTTTATTTAATCACCGTTAAAACATTGGTATAAAAAGAAAATGAATAAAAACTCCAAAACACTGCTTTACGTGTAAACTTGCCATGTGGGTTGAGGAATATAAGTCGTTTATACCCTTCCTTAAGCTTGTAAGGGGTAGAGACTCACGTAACTCGGCTGGAAGCTCATTCGAAAGAACAGCTCCAGATTATCCAAAAGAGCATTTAAGCTTTTTTAAAATTTTAAATCGCTTTTAACAAACAATTAAAATTTGAGAAGTTAACACCTTTACGTATTTTGAAAAGAGCATTTAGAGCCCTTTAGCTATATTTTTTGTGCTGTTATAGAATGGATCCTGAAGAAATCATTCATATTCCCAAACAAGTGTTTCCTGAACAATTTCAATTGGAATATCTTTATTTTTTAATAGTAAAAGATAGATGCTTAGGCTTTCTGCTATATTTATGAAGTACAAGATTTTTAGTTTTTTATAGTTATCGTCAAGCAACCATTTTTTGTTAATATTAAATTTTTTTAGTGGTAGTACTAGTAGTAGTAGTAGTAGTAGTGGTGGTGGTGGTGGTAGTACTAGTAGTAGTAGTAATAGTAGTAGTAGTAGTAGTAGTAGTAGTAGTAATAGTAGTAGTAATAGTAGTAGTAGTAGTAGTA